>VDFB02149802.1:0-40782 GCA_007258455.2 Sequoia sempervirens
TAAACGCAACAACTAGAAGAGACGACTTCCCCTCATCCTTCATTGATTAAATGCTAGATTCATTGGTAGGGAAACAATACTTTCCCTTCTTAGATGGGTTAAGTGGATATAATTAGATTAAGATAGCTCTAGAGGACCAAGACAAGAGTACATTTACCTACCCTTGGGGTACATATTCTCACTCTATCTTGCCATTTGGACTATGCAATGCACCTGCTACATTCCAAAGGTAAGTATTGAGTATTTTCTCAAACTTTGCTCATGATTCCATGGAAGTTTACATGGATGGATTTACAACCTATGAGACTATGAGGAAGCACTTTATAACTTGGAGAAGGTACTGTAGAGATGTCAAGATCACCATCTATCCCTATGTCATGAGAAATATTTCATGATGATGATTAAAGGGGTAGTATTAGGACACTTTGTGTCCAATAAGGGAATCCAAGTAGACCTAAATAAGATTGAGGTAATATCTACATTGCTTGTACCTAAAAAATAAAAAGGATGTCCTGGAAGCTTTCTTGGTCATGCTAGGTACTATAGGAGATTTATATAAGACTTCAGTAAAATTGCAACACCACTGTTTTTCCTATTATATAAAGATGTGGAGTTTGGTTAGACACCTGTTGTCAATATTCCTTTGAAGCCCTTAAAGTAGAACTTAAAAATACCCCAGTGTTGAGAGGACCAAACTAGACATTGCCTTTTCATATCCACATAAATGCTTTTGATTTTGCAATTGGAGCTATGTTAGGATAGAAAGAAGAAAATCTAGAGTATTTCATCTATTACATCAGGAAGAACCTTCATGGGGTAGAGCTCAATTACACAATAATTAAAAAGGAGATGTTAACAGTGATTTATGCAATCAATAAATTCAGGCAATACATCACAATGTATTCATTATTCATTCATGTGAAGCATACAAAAATTAGGTACTTGATGAAAAAACCAGTAGTGGGAGGTAGAATTGCGAGATGGTTATTACTAATTCAAGAGTTTGATATTACTAGTGTAGAAAAATCAAGGAAGGCTAATGTAGTGGTAAAATTTCTCTCTGGACTACCAAGAAAATTAGAAGAGAATGTTATGGATGATTCATTTCCAGATGAGCACTTATTTTCCCTTTCTCTGCATACACCTTGGTATGTAGACATAACTAATTATCTAGTTGTAGGGAAAACACCACCACATCTCTCACCAAGGGAGAAGAGACAACTAGTTCGATTTTTTTTCCTTATTCATGGGTAGCTGGATATCTATTTTACACAAGGCCAAATAATATAATGAGAAGGTGCATTAGAGAAGATGAAGTCTATGACATTCTCAAAGCATGCCATGGTGAACCTTGTGGATGACATTTTGCAACAAAGAGGACAACCCTTAAAATTTTGAATATCAACTATTACTAGCCAACACTTCATAAAGATGCAGTCAAATACATAAGGAGCTATGATAGGTGTCAAAGGATGGGATGACCTACAAAAATAGATGAAATACCATTGTAGCCACAACTAGTAATCAGACCATTTGGTAAATGGAGGCTAGATTTTATTGGTCCTATATCTCCAACATCCAACAATAAGGAATATATTGGTATGCACTAGTTACCTTACAAAATAGGTGGGGGTCAAAACCTTGCAATTTGCAAGGGATGGAAATGTTGCTAAGTTTCTCTATGAAGACATTTTTACAAGATATGGTGTTCCTAGACAAATAGTGACAGACCAAGGGCCATAATTTACCTCAGAATTGATCACCAAGTTAGTGCAAGAATATGAGATCAGATATAGAAAATATACACCTTATCACCCTCAAACTAATGGTCAAGTGGAGGTCACTATCAGAGAATTAAGAAACATTCTTACAAAAATAATGCAACTCTATAAGAAAGATTAGGTAGCTAGGTTACCTGAAGCAGTTTGGGCTTACAAGACAACCTAGAGAACAACACCAAGGTTTCACACCATATGAATTGGTGTATGGAAAAAAGGAAATCCTTTCAATAGAATTTGAATACAAAACTTTGATAACAACAAAAAAATTGGGCATGGAATTATCTAAAGCATAAAAGGAGAGATTGCACAATCTCAATACTTTAGATGAGATACGCATGGAAGCCATTCACCACATTGAGATTGTGCAAAAATAGAGAATAAGGTGGCATGATCAATTCATCTAAACCAAGCAGTTTAATGTAGGTGATTGGGCACTACTCTATGATTCAAGGTATAAGGATTACAAAGGAAAATTATAAACTAAATGGCTTGGGACATATGAAAAACAAAATGTTTTTCCCAATGGAGCAGTTCAACTACAAACAATTGATATTGTAAGGTTTTTACTATTAGTTAATGGTCATAGGTTGAAGTTGTACAAAAGGATACTATAGAAGGATGAATTCATATGAACACTACAACATCAATTGGAACCAAATATACATAATTCATCAATAGTTACCAACACTTCATTAGAGGTATCAACAGACAAGCTACCCATCTCGCCTATTGCTATTTCATGGGTATAATTTTAAAACATGTATCACAAGCACATACATGCACATGTGACACTCAAAAGCCTTCATTTTCTAACAGGAAACATAGCTCACAGGACCTGCAACATCATGCCCCAAGGCACAATATTCAAAAGGGACTTGTTTCATTCATCAACCCATAGCACTTGCACAACCATCATTTCATCCATGCTCATAACAACCATCATTTATTTCCATTTCATACAATTCTTCATACCACCACACATAGCAATTAATATTCACTTTTCACATCATCCATATCATACAATAATTCCACCATTCACTATCATCACATGTACTTTATGCAATATTTTTCTAACCACTTTTACTTTCTTGCCATGTGTTATGCTCAAATTGAAGTTATTTTTCCCACGACCACCCGTAGTCCTTAGCAATCACCTCAAATAATTTCAAATCTTTTCGCATGTTGTATGATGATATTCAACAAATTTCACACATGCCACCCTCCATATCACATGTCAATAGGTAATTTCTTGCATTAACTCTCATAATTAATATTCAATCTTACTAATTTTGTATATATTTATCATTTATGTAATTATTTAAAAATTAATGTTTCAAATTCCACTACTTAATACTTATTGCCAATACCCTTTCCGTACTTGCTAATTGAGGATAATTAGTAACCATAGTTGGGGGAAGGGGTATCCAAAAGGTCTTAGTTATTTTCAAATTTGTTCCTTGTAATTTTTTTCCATTATCAAGAAAATGAGAGTTCAAAGCAGTGAAGAAGTATCCAAAGCAGAATTGGGTGATCAAGCATAGAGAATAGCAAGGAAATAGTATAATTGGGTGAATACATAAAATAAAGTAGAAATAGAATTGGTGACATTATAATGGGAGGTGATATAGTAAGGAGAAAGCCTTCAACTCATAATTTTCTACTAGAGGATAGGCAATGTGTGCCTATCTTCCAGTAGATAGGTTGGCTAGATTATTTCCTTCGGCTCATAATACAATGAGATTATGATCCAACAATTTTTTGGTACCTTGTAGAATTATGAGGCAATTATGAGGGAATTAAGGGTAGATGCATCGGAGACAACCATATCAGAGGTGTTAGGTTTTTCAAGGGTTGGGGAAGAATTTCCAATCCGAGTAGACACAATCACAACAAGAAGTGAATTCTCCTTGCTTGGAGAGAACTTGGATTCCTCCTCAAAAGGTACAAAATGTTTATCTTTACCTTGGATTTGGGCCTCTGTAGTTGCACATGTTAGGTATTTAACTTGTGATGGAAGACAATCATTATTATACATAGTGCATTTTAAGCTACTTAGTCATTTACACCATCAAAGGCTAGTAAATGTTCCAATTTTTTGTATAATTTGTTAAAAAGGATGTCATTAGAATATAAGAGGAAAAGGAATCAATCGACTTTGTCTCATTTATGTTTGGTCACTCTACTTGTCAAGAGAAGTCTCAGGGTTCAGTTTCCCAATATATCTTGGGAAGATTTTCTAACCAACAACAATATAAATAACATTATTCTAGTTCAAAATGTAGAAGAAAGGGGTTAGGAACAAGAAGTAGAAAAACCGTGTACGACTGCAACATAGGGAGAAATACCCTCTAGTTCCCCTACTACAACACCTACCTACGGTAGGGAGGAACCTAAAGAGTAGAAACTGCAATGAACTCAACCTACAACTATTGTTGAGCAACCCACAACCAAAGAAGATTTAGAAACCCCAACTTCTACCAAGAGCCCACCAAAGCCAAAGAAACAAAAAAATGTGGCCTTTACCTATGCACGTGTGAAAGAATCAGGAAATCCTGATAAGAAGAAAAATAAGAAAAAGAAAAAATTGCATACAGAATTTGAATCCTCTCCATCTTCAAGGGAAACATCTAAGAAGGAGAAGCCTACATGTGCATATTGTAAGAAAAAAAGGCATGATAAATATCAATATTATTCTAAACAAATTGATGAGTTGAAGCATCTTCTTAAGAAGCATCAAATCACTTTGCATTCAACATCAAAGGGTTCATCTTCTTCTTCTTCCTAAAAGTCCAATAACTTGTAGTTGCAAATTCTAAGTTAGATAGATAATTGATTCAAGAGCCTCACATCACATGGCTTCATCCAAGAGTATGTTCTCTTCATTTGAGTCTTGTTCATCACCACACATCTTGATGGCTAACAACACATATATGCTTGTTTGTGGGAAGGGATCCATTGACATGGATGATAGAGCATTGAATAATGTTCTTTGCATGCCTTCATTTTCAACCAATATTCTTTCTATGTATCAAATCACACATGGCGGAGTAGGAAAAAGTGTTGAGTTCACACTAGATTTTTTCATAATCTAGGATTTTCTTAGGATGAAGAGAGGTTAGTTTTTTTCATTAAGAAGGAGAAGAAAGAGATGAAGGGGGAAAATGGCATTTTTGCAAGATTAGGTGAATTTGGACGGGAAAATAAACAAATAGAGGTTGTGGAGCTTGTTTGAGAGCTATTAGTCATTTTCTTTACGAGTATATGATTATGTTTTATTTGCAATGTTGTATGATTAAAATGCTCAAGGTTTTACCAAGAAATGTTATTCATGACTGGGTATTTCACATTTAAGACTATATAACAACATTGTTTACATGACTACAAATGTATTCAATACAATTGAGATTTTTAAATATTTATGGGGTCAATTTTATGTATATGTGAGATAATTTTATAGTTATAATCATATCTTTTTAACAACAAATATAATTCTTTTCTAATTCATTCTAGAACAAAGGTTGCCTCATTGTTTATGCTTAGGTCATTTGGACATGTTAACATGCACTTCACATGCAACCTTTGTTGTATGTATATGTATACACATACACATATACATATGCATATACATATACATATACATATACATATACATATACATATACATATACATATACATATACATATGCACACATATATTTGTATAAGCTAAGTTATATAAATATAAATATATTTTTAATCCATTTTAGCTAATTTATATGGTTGTTCATAGAGGTTTGTTTCAACTATGCATAAAGATTTTAAAAATTATTTTAGCCAATTTATATGGTTGTTTGTAGTGATTTGTTTCAATTGTGCATAAATATACATAGAATCATTTTAGCCAATTGTATATGAATGTTAATAGAGGTTTGTTTCATTTGTGCATACAAATATTTAGAATCATTTTGACCAATTTTATATATGGTTGTTTGTAGCTTCTTTTGTTTTCAGTTGTGCATAGATATTTTTAGAATCATCTTTGCCAATTTTACATGGTTGTTTGTAGAGGATTATTTTAATTTTTCATAGATATTTTTAGAATCATCTTAGCCAATTTTATATGACAAATTAATGGAAGCTTTTATATTTCTATTTTATCTAATTTTAATATGGTTGTACATAGAGATATTATATCAATTTTAGTTAGTTTTATTATGGCTATGCATAGGGATTTTATATCCATTTTAGCCAAATTTATATGGTTGTGCGCATATATAATATCCATTTTTAATTGAATGTATCATGGTTGAGTACACATGTTTAAATCCGTTTAAGCCAATTGTATATATGATCGTGCATAAAAGTTTATTTGTATTTCAACCAACTATATGAATGTGCATAAAAATCTAAATCCATTTAAGCCAAATGCCTATGGTAAAATATTTGAAATTATTTAAGCGAATGTATACTTAGTAATACTTGTAAAACAAAGTATGAACAACACTACACTTTATTTTATACTTAATATACTTGGAAAACTATGTGTGAAAAACATTATACATAGTTGTATATTTTGTATAATTGGGAAAACACTATAGATACAATGTTGTATATAAATTTTGTACCTTCTATGTCTTATGCCAACTTTATATGAGATTGTCCATATGTTAGGTGTATGGAATGTTTCATGGGAAACCTTTTACAAGTATGTAAAAGATTTATTTTGGTGATATATATAAACATATATGCATGAAACATCTTTAATGATTTTTAAATGGTGTATTATTGTTTTCTCACTTACAAGTAGGGTACACTAAACTATGAAAAATGTTTATAGTATTTTGGAATCTCATATTCCAAGCTATATCTTATGCTCTAAATTTGCCTTATAATTAAGTAAAGAGTCAAGAAAGAGACACTATAGTTGTGAACATGTGACATATATTTGTACATATTTAGAGTACAATTATAATTAAATGCTTTGACCAAAGTGATGCTATAGCTATAAGCATTAACAATTACTATACTTTTATGGTTGCATGATAGTGAGTAGCTAGGGGGTATCTTGAGTCTACACGACTCTCTACATATTTTGAGTATGATTATAATTAAATGCTTTGGCCAAAGTGATGCTATAGCTATCTGCATTAAAAATTCACTATACTTTTATGGTTGTGTGATAGTTAAAAGTCATGAGTAGCTAGGAGGTATCTCGAGTCTATACTTATTATGCACTTGGTTCTTAGATTAGTTATGTTATTTCTACAAATGTTACTTTCTGCCACCCTTGTTGAAGGGTTGGGCCACTCCTCAAATAGAGATGAATGGGGGATCACCTAGTTTATGGTTGGAGGTAAAGAACTTGGTTGATGCTCTCCCTCCTTACAATTGACACTTAGGCTATATTATTGTACTTGAAATCATGATTAAGACTGTTACTCTTAAAATGTTCTATAATTTACAAATTAAACTATAACATGAATAATTCTCTTATATACACCATGTGTGGACAATAGTCCTATTGTAGAATTTTACTATGATTTATTTTTTGGAACATGAAATATGTTGATAAATATAAATTACTAAATGAAAAGCATATTTATAATTAAATTGAGATTCTAAATGACTTAGTTGTTGTAAGAAAATAAAAATAAATAATATGTCAATTTAAAGAGAATTAGATTTTATTGATTTATTTCTTATTTTCTTAATTAAATAAAAGTGTTTCTTTATTTTAATGAGGGATCTCATTACAAAATAATCTTTCATAGATTGATCCTTTATGTGCATACTCCCTAACGAGTTTTAAAAGAGTGGTAAAACTCTTTTACATCTTTTACTTAATGTTTTTTAGGAAATAATTAAATACTTATTTTCAAAATTGTTAATTGAGATTTGGTCTACACTCTGTCTATTAAATTCTTAGAAAATTTCAAATTAACAAACTAATCAATTGTATTGTTGCCTTCCCAAAAATATGGCACAATGCAAATATATTTAAAAGTGTTTCTTTAAAAGTATTGCTTTCACTCTATAACCATTTAATCTATAGTCTCCAATTATAACCTCCTCCTCTCTTCATACCTTCATTAATAATTTTTGAGTCTCCTTCAACCTCCAAATATTGAATTTCAACTTCAATGACTAGTTGAAAACCAAAGACCAACCCTTCACATTTAGTCAAGTATAAAATAGTAACGTTTGATGAAATTTAATAAAATAATCATGGAATCTATACCACAATGTTGGTAATACTAGAAATGATAGAAAATTTGAATTTGTTACCAATGAATTTCTCCTAAGCTTGTTTCATATAAGACATTAAACTATTAGTGAAAATTCAATTCCCATGTTACAATTTGGAACCAAAAACTTTCATAAAATATTTAGATGGCCATTGAAGAGACCTGAAAGCACAAATCATTTAGTGTCTCTTATATTATAGTTTATAAGCATGAGATATGATTATTCATATTAACCGTCTAAATAATTGATGCTTATTTTATAAGCAAATTATTTCAATATTGCGCTTAAGTTTTGTTTAAGAGTTCAAGATGTTTGGACTTTGATTTATTCTTTCTTCAAACCCTTCTAGCTCTTCTTAGAAGATTACACTTCCAAAATAATTTTTCATGATACTTACAAATTATACACATCTTAGGATTTTTTTTCGCTAAGATTCCATTTTATCTTTGAGAAGACCATGCAAAGATAAATAATATTATTTTCAATTATATTGCTATAATATTAGATTTGAAGTCTTTAACAAGACCTCATTAGATTATCTAATATTATATTACGTATTTGAGTGAAGGTGAAGTTTATTTAAGAGGTGGACCACCTCCACACCCTTGTCGATGGTGCCCCATGTATAGTTGCATACCTCTTGTAGATACGCAAAATTGGCATCATGCATTTAATTAGGTCATATTCATCCATCCACCAAATAAATCAAGTTTATTTGATCAATCTCTAAAGTCCCCCATTTAAATTAAATAAATTCATCTTTAACACTAACATCATCCCCTTTAGTTAAATAAATCAAAATATTTATTTAACTAAGTCTAAATCATTTTCCATCTCCTTTTGATTTATTTTAATCTATAAATCTAATTCAAAAAGTCAAATCACCTAATCTTCACTTAAGTTAATTAAATCATGATTAATGTTAATCTAATGCATGTCACATCCTCTAGCTTTTCCCACTTGCACAAATAAATCATTTAATTGATTTATTAAATCTTCTAATTTCCATCAACAAAGCATAAAAGTAGAATATTCCTCCATTTCAAATCTCCCTCTCAAATGACTTGTCCCTTCCAACATAGCATTAACTCCCCTCTTACATGTCCCCCACTTGGCATTTAAGACCCCTTCTTCTCCCTCCAACAAGCCAAATTTCAAATTCAAAAAGGCCACCTAATGCCATTTATTGGCACATTCATCAAAACATGCACATCCTTGGCCCATTCACATGGTTACAAGTGGTTTCTTCCTATTGGTTGAAAGTTAGTCCCACATTCACCCATTTTGCATGTCTCTCCATCATTCTCTCTTATTTGCATTTGATCATCCACAATTTGAGTATTTGCACTATAGTCAAGAATCACACATCTCCATCATCAAGAGATTATCAAGGGATTGGGAAAGGGCTTCTTTCCACATCAAAGAAGCACCAATCCCCCTATAGAATGATGGTTTGGTTATTAGAATAATATTTCATTGTGTTTTGCTTGCTTTTTGCTTCTTTTCCATTATTCTTGTGTTTAGATGAGTTCTATAAGGAATCTTGGGTTTGCTTATTTGAAATTGACTAACTAGGCTAATTGTGGTCATTGATTGAAGTAATGCAGATTTGGGGTTCACATAATGGTGCCCACCATGGGGTAGATAGGTCCTCTGTCCCTGTAAAAATATTTAAGAGAACTATTCCTTTTGTACTGATGAACATTCACAATGATTTTGGTATTCTGCACAGTCAAGGGAAGTTCCTTCACTGAATTCAGCATTGGTATCTACGTACTATCTGCTCATAACAATTCCTATTTTGCTTGTAACCATTACTTTTTTTCACTCATGATCATGTCTATTTCCTACTCCCTTCATCAAATATCGTTCAATAGTTCTTTGACAAGCTTTAGTGGTAATAATTTATTGATGGTAGAGTATGATATAGCAATAAGATGACATGTTTTATACTTCAAGAGTATGGGTAGCTTCATGCTGTTTAAAACCGTATAGTAATGGATTTTTTTTATATGCTCTTCTAATTACTATTCTTGTCTGAAACGGTATATTTGAAGGGAAAAAAATACCCTCTATCTTGACACAATATATTTCATCCAATAGTTTGTGACACATGAGGCCGCCTATTGTTATTATCTTTTAATAGCATTTGAGCATGACAAACGAATTTTTGATGTCCACTTTTTAGCAGCATATGATCTTTTCTTAGATAATGATGTTGTGATCTTTATCGACCTTCTGGTTCTAACATTGCCAGGTTAACAATGATGCTTTGATTTTTTCATTTGCTATTGATAGGTACGACAAGTGGTAGGTTAAGATTGTTGTTGTTCATCATTCTATTGCATTATATAGCTCTTTATTCACTATTGAAATAGCCCATCATTTTACTATATTAAATTGCATTGGCTTGAAAATCTCTAAAAGCATTTATTCACTAGTTCATACGAAGTTCCATTTGAAGTTCTGGTGAACTGTATCAAAGTTATATTTAGAAAATCTCTCTTAATTTATAGTCGTGAATAGATTATTTAGCACTAGTACACAAAGAGCAGTTCACCTGTCTATATCATTTATTGCTAGAATGCCTTTATTTATGAGGAGTAAATGATGTTTTAACGTGTTGTTCAAGAATTAGGAGGCTTTTGTTCTTTTGGAATGGTCATTGTATTTAGACAAATAATTTATGTTTTTTGTTTGCTTGTGTCCTTATCTACAAGCTAGCGATTCTCTTGTTCATGGTTTAATTTATGGTTGCGTGGAGATTTCGTTTCTCGAGATACATTGCATATTTATTGATCAATAGTCACAATATATTTGGAATATCGGCCCATGAATTGTTTTTTTTTTAGTGATATGGTAGATCAATTGGATTGATCAAATGACATTCTTTGATCAGCATAAATATTTTGGAACTTGCGGCTTGTGTTGAGATTAGTGGTGTGATTTGTTTTGCAGTGACATCATTATGTGTTTTGGTCATGGTCGGCCTTTCTCTTTCATAATCTATGCTATAGACATGCCGTGCCTTGTCAATCTCACTTGAGTGTTTGTTTTTCTTACCACATTAACTATCCTTTGTGATGATTGACTGAATGATCATAACTAGAAAGGCTTAACCTGTGTCCTCTACCCGATATTTAACCTTAACACGTGGATCTTCATTTTCTCTTTAAAGTGATCTTTATCAATACTAGAAAGGCTTGCATCTTCTCTGTTGCGAGCTCTCTCTCGGTCACAAATATGAATAAAAAGTTTTAGAAAGAGTAACAAGCATTTCAAATAAAAGAAGATTAGGCCTTGATCACGAATACCATTCTTAATGGACTCCTATGATGAGTTCAACATTTTTTTTCCAATCGGGATCAAGAATGTCTTGCATGTTAGCGCCTCTACTTAGAAGCTCCCATGCCATTTCAGGATAGTTATTAAACAATGGTTGCTCTTAATAAATGTTCTATGTAATATTTCTTTTGACTTAGAAGATAGGTTTTGACATCATCATGCACATTTTCCATCTTGTCTGCAGTACCAATGCCAATTGCAGAAGCCCACAACAGAAGCAACTTCTCAAGAGCACTTATATTCTCTAATAGCACGCTTTGCATGTGGAAAGTGCTAGCTTTGGATCCTTCACTAGAGCGACTTGGTGCAATTTTGTTTTATATTAGACATCAAGTTCTTTTACCGATTGAGTTCCCTATAAATACTGTCTTATCGATGTTAAAATCTGATTTTTAGTGATTAGAAGTTGGAATGAAATCTTTTCATATCAATTAATGCATAGATTGCAACGTATGGTCTTTGTTTCTACTATATTTATTATTGTCTTATAGGAATGTGAAGTCTAGCGCGACCATCAATGATCGATGAAATTAAATATCCAACAACTGTCAATAGTAAAATGTGACTTGATGGGTATCTTTATTGTATGATCAATATGAGTTGACTTGCTTTCTTTTTTCATTTACTTTTTGAATGCTAGGTTGGAACCTACATCTACAATAGATGAGAGTATGCATCCATGTCAAATATAACCTTTAGCTGATCTTAATGAGACCGAACCATCGATAGCCATCAATGTTGTGTCTCAATCAATGCATAGACGCTGATTCTCATCTCAAAGAATGATTTTACTCTGCTATGATTAGTAGGCATCTTTAAAATAGTCTGCCTCTTAAGGGATGATTCATTGTCTCTATCTTTGGCTGTGAGGTTTTCTTTTACAATTCTTAAATGTTGCAGATGTGTGTACCTTTCCCTTTGTGCTAAGCTTGTGGGTATCTAGAAGAATTCAATTACCTCATTGCTTATTTGAAGAGCACACTTGAAGTTGGAGACGCTGCAAGTATGGATTTTTTTGGGAATATGATCAAACCTTTGACCTGCGCATCCTTTTGACAATTGGGTGCCATGAAAAGATCAAGAGAAATGTCTCAAAAAGCATGGATTCTTGTCTTGTTTATGTGCAACTGAAATTTCTCTTCATCCCTTGCACAAAAGTAGCTACTTAATTAATTAATTAAGTATGATATACTTAATTAATTAGAATGATATACTTAATCAAATAGCTACTTTAAAAGAGTTGACTAGTAATTAGTGTTATCATGTTTTTAAAAATTTGATATTTCTAAGTGCTCTAAACATTATTTGTTTTTACAAATACTTGGCATAATAGGGGCAAGGAATTAAATCTCATATCTTACTTTGTTTGTAGGAAAAGGAAAACGAAGAAAGATCATTTTGTTCGCACAAAGGACTTGCAACATTGGAGCATAAAAAATGATCTTGAATTAATCTTGGAGTTGAAGAAAATCAAGCATTAACACTTGAAGTTAACAAAGCATTTTTAAATGCTCAAGGCTTCCATTCTACGCTTTAATTTTCTGTTTTAAATCAACTCACATCTTTTGGAGCTCTAAAAAGAACATTTCAATTTTCACAACAAAGGGCTTAAAATGAATTTCAGGACAAATCCACTAAATTTTGTTTGAGGCTAATAATCGAACAAGGCAAATTCCACACTTCATTTTGGTGTACTAAAAATAAAAAAATCATTGCTTTGTGGACTTAAAATGAACAAGTGTTTTCATTGCTTCATAATTACTTACACAAAGTAATATCAACAAAAGACGTATGTGCTTCTCTCGCGCCTCATGATGATCTTAAGAATCAAAAGGCTTTTGGTGACATTAAGTTGCATAAGTAATTGCCTCCATATTTCATTTTTTGGGATTAAAATTGAACACAACTTGTAAGTGTGAGTGGAACATATGGCGTGTGTTCTCCCTTTGTTTCATGAAGGTTGATCGAACCTCTGAATATGTTTTCTTTCTTTGTTTATCTTAGAGGCTGTCTTGTGGGAAAAAGTACTCACCCAAGGGGCGAGCCCAGCGGTAGCACTGAAGCCAGTGTTTGGCAAGGGATATAAAAGTGGAGTATTATTGGAACAAAGGCGTGTCACATTGATTGGTCTAGACAACAATGGTCTCTTACTTATGCATGGGTCAATCTCCATGAAGACGAGAGTCAGAATTAAAACCCTTTGGCCTTGTTTGTTTAGAAAGGCCAAAATCCCTATCCTATTTGTTGAATTGAAGCGATTAGGAAGCATTACTGACAGTAGAGTCGGAGAGTATGCCATGGGAGATTCATAGGTACTGATGCTTGGCTACCCCAAAAGAAGTGTTGAGCCATGGAGGGGAGCCAGTGGGGTCAAGCATCTAACCATCCACTGGAAGTAGGCATAGTTGGACTTGTCCAAGTGAGGACTCAACAAATATTGTCTCAAATTACCATAGGGTTGTGATTTTTCTTCAAATCAAAACACATTGCTTGATCGAAAACATTGGAGAAACAAACATTCAACATGAACATCGAATCTCAAACCCTTTAGGAGAAACAAATATCCTTTACTTGAATTCACATGTTATTGGCACTTGTAGGTTCTCATCCTTAGAGGCTTCTAAGCATTGGGATTTCATCTCAATTTGCTCCTACTAAGGTCAACACTAGGAAACTTTTGCCTTGATTTTCTAGATTTCCACATAATGGACTTTGTGGGATAAAAGAGAATTAGGACATTGGACATCTAGTTTCAAAAGCTAACCAAGAGTGTGTTTTTGGTAAAAATAACTCATTAAGAAAAGTTAAGAAACAATTGGACCCCCACGTATTGTGAGTATCTTTTTGGTCTTATGGTTTCATGAAAACATTGGTCTTGTAAACAAGGTCCTGTTAGTTCATTGGGATCGAATCAAACACTTCATCCATCCCAAACATTTATCATCTCCATCTACCGCTTGCCTTTAGAGGCTTTGAGCATCATTATCTAGACTTGGGTAAATCCTTAAACCAAATCAAAATCATTTGTTTAGTTAGGTGTGTTTGGATGAATCCTTCCACACACACTTAGTTAAATTATCACCTCTTTGAACAAGTTTATCCTAAAGATCACATCTAGCATATTAGGGTTTACAAGTTCATTATCCAATCAAACCAATCAAAATCAAACCCTAAGTCTAGCATTGATCCAAAGTTCCTAAGAGTTCAACACCCATATCATTCACCCCTTTCATTCTCCATCTCATCATTGGTTCTAAACACCTTAGAGGTCACTTTTGCACGGCTTATGGTCAAAATCACGAGAAAGAACATGGAATATAAACTTGATCCATACATCGCCAGGTAATCCAAGTCAACTGAACTTTCAAAGCCTTACAATGCCAATTGATTATCAAAACTCACATTTATACAATCCGTACATGGGATCATTATCTCCTACAAACCTTAATGATACAAATGTGAGTATGCCTAGTTAAAAGTTTGGAACACCTTTCCTGATGATAGATGTAAATCCAAGTCCAAACCTACAAATCTATCAATCAAACAATCAATGCGTGAGTCTTCAAACAAACATTATCCCACCAAATCCATACATGCCAAATGTGAATATACCAAGTACAAGTTCTCCAAACATGAACATTTCAAATCCACACTTGGTAAACTTTGGGATAGATATGTTTGTGAATCATACAAATGTTGTTCAAAGTCTAAATAAGATGTTAACTCCATGTTTTGATCTAAGTCGAGTAACACCAAAAGCATGCAAAATGAAGTGATGTTATTCTAACCACAAAATGTTCAATTTCAACCCATAATGCCAAATTTGAACATCATCCCAAATTGAACATTGTCCAAAACCAAGATTTGTCCAGCGATCCATGCAAACACCACAAGTGTACATTCCAAATTTGTTTGAACAAAAACCAAATCAACCATATCAAGGGAGTCAAGATCAAAATCAAGATCAAATTTGGCAAGATCAAATTGCTACACTTACCAAAATAGTTGAGTCATTGATCCAAGAGACATCTTCACTCCAAAATCAATACACTCTTCCTTTGGTTGAACCATGTCATCAAAGCGTTGAGTTGTGTCCACAACCCCATCAAGAACAATATCTCCAATGTTAAGAAGTTAGATATCAAGAGATGGAGCCATCCATGAATCACCACATCTCGAAGATCACTCACCACCCACATCTCAAAGATCAATCACCACATTTCCATGATCAATCATCACCAAGGTCGATCTAAAGTGCAAGTCTTCTGGTAACGAGCAAAAATACACCACTTGGGAAACGGTCCAGATTGGTCATGCAACAATTTAGTGCGGGAAAATCTCATTAAAATGCCATCCGTAGGAGCCTCAAGGAGACCAAGCGCAAATCACCTTAGTATGTGAGAAGCACCTTGTGAGTATCACAAAATAAAGGGACACACAACATTCACTTGTGTCAAAATCTCATCAAGACCTTATTGATCCAAAAGATAATCACTATTGGGGACAACAATGAAGACTCAACCAGGTGATAGCATTGACAATCTCTCACCACAAATGTGAAAACAATGATCAAGATCTATCCATCAAAGAGCACATTAAAGATCTTTCCATCTTGTCCGAAGATCGAATCAACATATGTCAAGAGTCACTTTTCAATCATGATCAAAATCCACCAACCAACAATGATCCAATTCAAGAAATGTCAGCATCGTTTGACCCTATGGTTGAAGACATTGGAAATCCCTCCACCACAATTGTTGAAAACAATGATCAAGATCTCTCCATTGATGAGCACTTTAAAGATGTTTCCACCCCATTTGATGATCAACTCGCCATACATCAAGAGCCACTTTTTAGTGATCTATTTCAAGGAGTGTTAGAATTATTTAATCCTATTGATATAATCCACGATTCATCAACCAATGATCATGTTGAAAATTTATCTACATCACCTAATGAGTTAGAGGACATATCTCAGGAATTTATTCCAAAGCATGATCAACATCTTTCACCAAGGTCTAGCAATGGTCCTTTTCAAAACATGTTGATCCCCTTTGACCTCATCGTTATAGATACTAAAGGGATCCTCAAATCAACATTCAATCCAAGTCCACTAAAAGATCAAGAGGATATTCCCATGCCTAATGAAGACATCCAAGGACCCTTTGTAAACAATCCATCCTTTGGAACTGACCCATGTCAAGAACTTGATCCAAAGCATGTCAAAAGCAACTTCGAAAACATTGAAAATCGAGAATTGTATCTCCAAGAAACTACAATGATCTAATGAACACTCTCCTATCTATGCAAGATTTCACAAAATGATGATGACTATCCACATAGCACATACTCCTCCATCTACCCATGAGATGCTTTCTTTGGATGGACACATAGATGATCTTCATTGAGCAAGATTCCTTCTCTAACATTACTCTGAGAGAAAAGAAGCGGGGTTATTGATTCACATGGTCAAACTAAGTTATCTGACATAAAGTTAGATATATCCCAAATTGAGGCCGAGGACATAATGTATGAAGATATCCAACATTATCCACTCCAAAAGGAAACATGTTAGATAGAACAAGATATTCCAGAGTCAGCTGAGCAACAAATTGAAATAACATCATCTGTAGTAGTCACTTATCAAAGAATGATTACTAAACAAGACATCTCAAAGTGGATAGAATCAAGGAAAAAAGGTGCTACTACCACCATACTGGGGGCAACTTTATCTAGTGCAAGCATCAACATAGGGAGCACGAAGAATACTTATGATGAAACTGATGCCAATACTACAACCAACCACATCATGAATCTTCATCCACCCATCACCCCATCCAAAGAAAAATTTGAATCAAAACACAAAGAACGTTATCAAAGCAAAAGAAGTAGCAAGGAAGCATAATGGAAAAATCAAATACAAATGGATACCAAATAATACAAAGAAAGATTATCCCTATCAAACTCCATTAGTCAAAGAAACTATGTGGAAAAATAAAAGAGGGAAAAGTATCCATCAAAGATGTCACAAAGGCAAAACAAACTGTAAGTGATGTACAAAGTATATCAATGATTTAGTCCTAATTTCATGCACCTTAGGTATCCTGCTCAATTGCTCATCTTCCCATTTGGAGTCGAAGGTTCCAAACTATCAGCCAATCCATCTCCTATCCCTAAATACACTCCATCCATGCCTCCACACATGATATCCAATTTTCAAATTGACCATGTATTGGTAGTGACCCTTCATCATAAGGATTCTGAAGGAACTCTATCGCGATGTATGCACAAAATAGGGAATAACTCTAGTATCCAACAAAATGTCGGGGAATCTCAAAGTTGATGAGAGTGCATGTATCTTGGCAACAACTTCTTCAAAGTAGGATATTGATGGTACATTATGATAAAAGCATCTACATCCGGTGCTTACCGGGTGGTTCAGCACTGAGCTTTAAATGTTCCTTGAGAAAAATACAAAAAAAAATCAAAAATATGAAAATCAAAAAATCAAAAAAGGATTGAAAGCAATTAAAAGAAAAAAATCGTCCTATAGTGAAAACCACTACGGTGGCGCTTTGGACAGGTACCACAATGAAAACCTGGAAAACATGCGTCATGTGTAGAATTGAACATTTATGTGCACCATTTCAGGTGGAAGCATCTCATCCCATCCATAATAAATCCAACATTTCATCCATCTCAACCATAATAAATTCATTCATTCATGAACCATTTATCTAGTCCATTCTGCATCCATAGTCTGAGTTATCTTGATTTTGACAAAGTTTATTGCACACTTTAAGCTTGCTTACAGTAAACATCTTGGCATGGGTCATTTTCATTGACCCTATCCTACCCAATGCTATCTAAGCCATGAAACATTATCCAAATGAGTATTCTTTATCTGAACACTATATCTTATCACAAGATGATCCTTGGCATCCTTTGCATGCTTACCATATCCATCCATCCACACACTTATCCAAGCATCCACCCATAGCATTCCATACATTGCTAGACACTAGGGGAAAATATGAACATCTTGCTTCGAGAATAAATCTTGATCTATCTCTTCCAACTTATATGGTGATCCGAACATTGGCAAACTTGAAAATCAAATTGGTCAAAGCATTTGTGAGCCAAAACCCAAATCACTAACCCATGGCACATTTTGATGAGCAAATGTTCCTTATCAAGCTTCATCTTTCATCGAACATCAATCCAAACCATCAATATCAGTCGCATCTAACATGTGCTTCAATGTCACATCAAATCATCCAAAACTAGCTTTTGTTCCAAACAAACAAATTTTGTTCAAAAATCAAGCTTCAAAATCCTGATCAATCAAATCCAATCAATCCCTCATCATCTTGGGATGCCCATCTTAGTCCTTGTGTTGCTTAACACTATCCTTTCATTGTTGTGTATCCTCAACAATGTTATCATCATCAATCCTGATCAATCAACATCCAATCAATCCCTCGTCATCTTGGGATATCCATCCTAATCCTTGTGTTGCTTAACACTATCCTTGCATTGTTGTGTATCCTCAACAATGCTATCATCATCAATCCATCGATCTGATCAATCAACCTTAGCTTGGTTTTCAACAAAATCCCTAAATAGAGCACTAATATTGTCACACATATCCACATCCAAATCGTCAAAATCATGCAAAAATCCAAAAAACATTCAAATCATATCAAAAAACCAATAAAACTCATAAAAATAGAAAATGCCAGAAAAATGTCATTTGAACTACGTCGTCTCTAAGCTTAAATGTAGAGGCAAAGTACAAATATTTGATGACTCGAGGACACAAAAACCCACAAAATCAAAACAACCTCAAACATTTCAAAACATCAAAACGTAAAATATTTGAAAAAGTCCGTAAGATCCCATCACGAACTTTCGCACCACATGAAATAAGCTTCCATCCATAATAAATTGATCGTCACCTTCATCCTTTGGCAATATAAATAGAAATAACCACAACAATCAGCAAAAGAAAACTTCAAACACAAAATCAAAATTGAAAAAAAAAACTTTTAAAACAAAATCAAACTCTTGATCATTCACAAATATGTCAATCAATCTTATATCAATAGCCTTTTTGAACAACCTATCAACTTACCATATCCACTGCATGTCTAGGATGTATCCTTCCTCATTGTCTTTGGAAAAACACTTTGGATAAAACAAAATGGCTATACCATCCGCCTAACATGTCTAGGATGTATCAACTTCTACAATGAGCATTATCTTTTGGCAAAACACTTTGGATAAAAAAAATGATGTGCCACCATCCACTAACATGTCCTAGGATGTATCCTTCCTACAATGGGCATTATCTATTGGCAATTGTTTCGGTTCTTATCCTAAACAAAACAAATCCCTTTGGTTGGAGGTATGAAGAACATTGACTTATTTGTGTGCTTGATCTATTCTTTTTTATTTATCTTATTGCACTCATTCCAATGATCTCTCGATGATGTCTAATCAAAATGATCTAGAGAGAAAGAAATGGGTCATTGATCATTATCTCTTGTCTGTTGTGCTTGTTGGATGTTCTTATCTCTTGGCGAATACTTGCTTTGTTAAGGTATGTATGGAGGGGTGTTTTGGGCAACTTGTTGACTATTGCATTGATGAGTTATACCTTTTGTGTTTTGGTGAGATGTTTAGAAACTTTTGAAAATGCATCTATGAGTTTACGTATGTCAGTGTGAACGAATACTCCTATCGTTTGTCGAGTCAAAGTCCATCGCACTAGGTACAACTCCATCCTGGTTCTTTATACCTTGATGCATCGCACTTACGTGTGTTATCAAACATAGGGTAAGTAGCCCTTTTAAAGTTCCAATTCTTGATAAGCAAATCATCCATCTCTCATCATCATCTTTAATAAAGTTGGCTTGTTGAATCCTCTTGTCATCATCTCATTTCTTCTTTTTCGCACTAACATCATACCGGGATAGTTAATCATCATAATTAGTGCATCCATCTTGCATCCACAAATCATTAGCTTACATGCATCTCATAATCATAACATATGATATCATCCATCTCATCCATCTCAAATGTAGTCCATCATCATTTAAGTTGTTTAGGATAATATAGATTAGTTATTCTAAGCATGTAAGAAACCATCTCATTGCATCATCATCATAACCATCCATATTGTCCATCTTGAACCTCTTTGTCCGGTCGATCCTCCAAATCCCGAATCTTTTAAACCCCGATCTCGAGGGGCAATGTGCTGATAATACTTCTTCCATTTGGGACATTTGAAAAATTAGATTTTTTTGTTTTGATGTGACCAAAGTTTATTCTTGGAACCAACGTAGCAAGTACATTGCTTCAAAGAGGGGCAAAATGTAGATACATAAAATTGGCATCATGCATTTAATTAGGTCATATTCATTCATCCACTAAATAAATCAAGTTTATTTGATCAATCTCTAAAGTTCCCCATTTAAATTAAAAAAATTCATATTTAACACTAACATCATCCACTTTAGTTAAATAAATCAAAATATTTATTTAACTAAGTCTAAATCATTTTCCATCTCCTTTTGATTTATTTTAATCCTTAAATCTAAGTCAAAAAGTCAAATCACCTAATCTTCAATTAAGTTAATTAAATCATGATTAATGTTAATCTAATGCATGTCACATCCTCAAGCTTTTCCCACTTGCACAAATAAATCATTTAATTGATTTATTAAATCTTCTAATTTTCATCAACAAAGCATAAAAGTGGAATATTCCTCCATTTCAAATCTCCCTCTCAAATGACTTGTCCCTTTCAACATAGCATTAACTCCCCTCTTACATGTCCCCCACTTGGCATTTAAGACCCCTTCTTCTCCCTCCAACAAGCCAAATTTCAAATTCGAAAAGGCCACCTAATGCCATTTATTGGCACGTTCATCAAAACTTGCACATCCTTGGCCCATTCACATGGTGACAAGTGGTTTCTTCCTATTGGTTGAAAGTTAGTCCCACATTCACCCATTTTGCATGTCTCTCCATCATTCTCTCTTATAAATAGAGAGCTCATCCTTTGCATTTGATCATCCACAATTTGAGTATTTGCACTATAGTCAAGAATCACACATCTCCATCATCAAGAGCTTATCAAGGGATTGGGAAAGGGCTTCTTTCCACATCAAAGAAGCACCAATCCCCCTATAGAATGTTGGTTTGGTTAGAATAATATTTTATTGTGTTTTGCTTGCTTTTTGCTTCTTTTCCATTATTCTTATGTTCAGATGAATTTTATAAGGAATCTTGGGTTTGCTTATTTGAAATTGACTAACTAGGCTAATTGTGGTCATTGATTGAAGTAATGCAGATTTGGAGTTCACACCTCTTGATTTATGTTAGTGCGATTCCTAAGTTAGGGACTTCCATATTATAGGGCTCAATGTATTATTCCAAAGGTTGGTTAGGTTTCTTCCTACCACCCTAAAAGCCATCTTTCCCACATATTAGTAGTGCTCCCTTTACCATGTAATCTTGTATGTTGATTCCTATTTTGATAATATACTCTCAAAACTAATAGTAGCACAAATAAGAGAAAATGAAAGATGAACAAATTACATGGAGTCCACATAATATTGTTGACAAAAATAAATTAGAAGACAATTTGAAAGACCCTCAACCTCTATTTGCTATTAACCTTATAACCCCCGTAAATTTCATATTTGTACTCTTGTCTTAATTATACTTTTCTAATTTTTTAAAATTTAAACTTTAATTATTTAATAATTAATATGATTTTTAATTTTAAGAACAACATAATTTTCTTAAACAATCTTAAAAATTTGTAACAATTTATGACAGACTATAAAATCTTTTTATTCACTTTTCTACCAATTAACTCTACTAGGGGAGAGGACAGGTAGTTGTGCACCCTAACTTTGCGTTTCTAATTATCCTACGTGGAAATTTCAAATCCTCCCAATTTTTACAGCGGCTTATTTGGCAAGTCCTTGCTTTATAACTTTCGTTTCAGGGCCACATCATCAAATATGATGCCACATCAGCATACTTTTTGTCAAGGTGTCTAAAAAGGCCCAAAAAAAAAGTGCTACCAATACTTGTGCATTCACATCATGGATAGTTGAACGCTGATGTGGCATCACATGATTAGTTACTTTTTAGATCAAAAGAATAGATTTTGTTTAATTATGGGTAGTCAAGTCACAACTATTGGCATTATATAAACAACTACTATCACAACTATTGGGCATTATATTAACAACTACTATCACAACTATTGAACATGCTCAACTATTAAAATAAATTATTCAATTTAAAAACTAAAATACCTAATTTAAAAAAAAAATGAATTATTTACCTTTGTCACCTTCTACATCAAAAAAATGAGATATAGATTAGGAGTGGATATCAGATCATGTTTGCTGTAAAAATGGAAACAAGAAAACATCTACGTCAAGGGAGGCTTTATCATTCTTGAAAGGGCGTTCCATCCTTTTAGAGAAATAGACAGCAAACGCACTCCTCCTACCCCACAAACACAACCCAATATAACTATAAATCTTATCTACAAAAGAAAGTTTGCCACGATTGTGTCCCACACAACTGGCGTTGTAGAATGTTTCCCAACGCAAAACTTATTTTACATTTTAAAAAGAAACAAAGTCTTTAAGTAAGATTTCATCATCCCATTTTCCTTACCTATTCGATTGGCAGAGGGGAAGAAAAGTTGCAGGGGATTCCACTTGTTTTCGGAGACGGTATTGCGACAACAGGTGGGCCTTCTGAAACCATTATTTTCATTTGTCTTTTGCATTTGCTATGTATGTGGTAGACTATACTTAGCTTACACAGATTACCGTGGTAATAATAGACTGGTTTGATGGACTATTGAATCTATCTTTACAGTCTTTGCAAAGCGGCCGTGAATCTGATTTACTGTAATTGATTACATGCACTAAAAGGGACAAAGATCACAAAGTTTGAATGAAAGCATGTTTTTTTTGATATAAATTAGTGCCAATGCTTTATTGCAATGCATTGCTTTGTTTTTTCTTTAAACTTATTTTTGGGAAAACTGGGAGCTAGGCCTAATTGGGTTTTTATATTTTGCTTCGGAGAGGCCAGTAGTTCGATCCCCATTAAGTTATATCAATAATATAAGAGAAGACATATGAGAGAAGACGATTTCTACAAGTGTTAGTTCTCAGAGAAACTCCGTAAGCACTGCTTGATTGCCATGATCAAAGAATTTTTTGTACCTGGGTATGATTGCAAATTTCTGTGTAATTGTGCCTTGTATGATTATATAGTGGGCAGATTAAGAGAAATGCGTTAGACTAATTGAGCAAGAACTCTTTATTAGTTAGCCCAAGTGGTTCTTGATCTGGATCATGAAAGTGCTGATATTTTTTGCCTTGCCCGGTTGTGAAGCATAGCTGCACAGATGGTTGTCTTCAGGATGGGATTCCACTTCAAGATTTTCTGTTGTGAAAGTAGGTTGTCATAGACAGAGTGTTTTATTATTGATTCTCAGATTACGACCTGAAAAGTCGGGTTATTGGAAGGGCACAAGTATTGAAGAGAATGAGGAACCTCTATAGCAATAGACTGGAAACAGGGTATAGGGTAATTCTCTCAACCAAGTATTTTGTGAGAGTGTATCAATCAGCGGATATGTTGTGTTCTCTGTGGGGAATTTGGGAATGTGTGGTTCGAAAGACAAGGTATTTTTATAAGCCCGAGTGGTTGTAGGTAGGTCTGTATTACAAACTGTTTACTGCTAAAGTTAGATTTAGGGGCAGGTTCTCTGTTTATTTGTTGGTCTTCAGAGCTTTGGCCTCAGGAAGGTGCTTAAGGGATAAATGAAGGCCATAAGCAAAGTAGTGCCACAGATTTATTTTGTCTGCCTATTTGATATTCTGGTATCTGATTTTAAGTGAAATCAAATTGACTGATTAAAAATGGGGTTTGTGGAGAAAAGGAAATAACAAAAACAAGGCAATTTCTTGATAAAGAAGGGCAAGGTTAAAGTAACAGCTTTTTGTGCCAGAGAAGAAAAATGGATCACCATGGAGCTGTTCATAGCTCTTTACTATCAATTTCAGGAACTAGGAAGGAGAAGAAAAAGCAGGTAAAAGATGAATTGGATCGGCACCGCCAAGCAGAGAAGAAAAGGAGGCGTCTAGAAAAGGCTCTAGCAACATCTGCTGCTATCTGTTCTGAAATACGAAAGAAGAAGCAGAAAGAGAAAGAGGAGCAACAACGGCTTGATGAAGAGGTAGCTGCAATTGCAGAGGCTGTAGCACTTCACGTTCTTGCAGATGATGATCCCGAGGAGGCATCAGAAGTTGTTTTACATACAGATGAAAAGATTGACCTTTGGCAGAATCCTTATTTAGGACTTTTTCCGGAGACTATGATGGCAGCTGATGGTAATATCGAGTTCTATTTGGGAAGGCAGAAAAACGACTTGCTTTACCAGAATACTCTAAAATTTTGTGGAGACAAAAGTTGTAGAGGTTTTGAGAGCAGGGAGGAAATTTTGGGTTCAAGGGCAACACAATGGCAACTTAGTGATTGGAAGGTACCTCATTATAGATCAGTTGATATAGGAAACAGGAACACTGAATGGAATGGAAGAGAATTTATCGTTGCAAATGGATGGAGTCAATTGGAAAATATTTGCTTGGTCAATCAGAAAAGAATAGCATGTGACGAGAAAGAAAGAACTGCAGAAGTATCAGCAGATTTGGCTGCTGCTCAAGCTATTGCAGCCCTTCGTATTGCTGAGGAGGCACGTGCTGAAGCTAAGGTTACGAAAATGGCAGCAGAAGCAGCTATCTCCAGAATTCTGGATAAAAATTACGTAGTGCATAAATCTGATATACCTGACAAGGTTTGTTACCTTTGCTTGTATATTCTCCTTCTGTTAATTTACATATGAAATTCTTTGTTTATCATGCGTGTCATGTATTTTGTGATGTCCCTGGTTATTTTCCTTACTAATCTTCATGCTGTATTTAGGCAATGTGTTTCGACTGGAAGTAATAGATAGGTATACAGCTATGTGTTTATAGGCAGAACTACAGGCTCACACAAACTGAAATGTGTTGTTAGCAGATTTCAAAAAATTCTCATTTTTAAATATCTGTATTCAGGTTTAAACAGCAGATATAGCAGAAATATCATTCAATTACAGACTGGCATAACATTCCAGGCAACTCGTTTACAACAATTGACTATCTGGGCTGTGCATATGCTGACTCAGATCATAGATCTATAACAGAGTTGTCCACAACTGTCAATGAAAGTATAATGTCTCATGATCCCTGGTTTCTGAAACAAATAATATCTTTATTCAACTTACAATACAACTCAGATTACTGCCCTGCAAAGATGTGTATTCTCGAACCAAACTCTTGGTCAGCGCTTTAGAAAAAATAGACAGCGATCACTACCTACAGCAATCTGGGAATTCCTTCTGATTTTGCCTTGACTTGATTGACTGGTGTGAATATCAGTTGACTCTCTGCTGGTTCTAATGCCATGGATCCTCTTGATTATGTGCTGATTCCTCTAAGGCGGATGGGTTCAACAACTTTCTTGTCCTAGCTCACAAACAAGTTTGGATTTGCTCTGCAAATGACTATGGGTGATATGAAAATTAACTCTTGGTTAAGTGATCTAACAACCTAGCTCCCTCTTGAATAAATGGTGCTCCTCCAATATTTGCTTGCAAATCTTGAGCACCCAAACCTGAAATTTGATCAATATCATCAATTAGTGCAACTGCAACCCTTGTGTAGGATTGCCAAATTGAGGTGAGGGTTTTTCTCCTAACCTCAGATCTTGCAGTTAAGGGGTTTTGTCCTCAATTGCATGCACACTAGATTCAAATCAATATGCGAATACGAAATCAGGATAATCAAAATGAACAATTGAGGCTTGTAATTATACCTTCCTTGGTTAGGACTCATGGGCCCAATTTTTGTGTCAAGTTTGAAATTACTTTTATTTTATTTTTATATTTATTTATTTGTTATATTTTAACTAGTGTTATGAAATACTTTTTATTTTAATAATTATAATAATATTGATTGCTGTTGGAAAAAGGGGACATGACATATTTTGAAATTTTATTACTCAAGGGAAAACCTTGGGAGTGGAATTTTATTGTATGTTTTCCTGGTCTAGACTAAAAATATATTGGAGGTACCTAATTTGGACTTTAAATGTTGAAAATTTCTTTTTTAGAATAATTTTACTTGATTAATGTTTTTCAACTGTTTTTTCTATAATATATTTTAGATGAATGCCTTTACTTCTCTCTGTTTTGTTTGTTTGTATTTTTAAAGATTAATTAGGTATTTCTATTATATCTTCAATTTCCAAGTTAATTTTCCTATTTGTGAGTTAAAAAATCTCCAGACATCAAGCAATGAAGTGCTATTCCTCTTGTTTTACGTGTTATATGTTAACACCCCATACTAGCCGTTTGAGGTGACATCAGATGTCTTGTTCATATTGGTAATGTGTTCTTAGGTATTGGGCAATGTTATTGCATTTGCAGGAGACATATCCAATCACTAACTGTACACAGCCATAGAGATAGAGTGTAAAGCTGAATGTTGGAGTGCATGATGACCATGCATAGAAGGAATAAAATGTTAATATCTGTGCATCGTTGTCAATTATTATCATGTTAAACTTATTTTATAAAGAATAAATTCCATGGAACTGATGAATGCGATCATTATCGCTTGAACTAAGCTTGCTATTAAGGCTCATTTGGTCACTGTTAAAAGTAGATTTTGCATGTTCCATTTAGCACAAAGGTGGACAATAATATGTGAAGACATTTTCTTATGCTTGTTAGCAAACTTTTCTCATTACAAACACTTCATGCAAGCACGCAATCTTGGATCTAGATTGTGGAACAATTTTAAGATTGAGCAACAGAAGAAATTAGAAAACTTGAAGAAAGAACAATTTGAAGAAAATTAAGGAACTGTTTCCTCGTGCATTGTATCCCATTGGACTATTAAACTTATGGATCGAGTGATCCTTAAATAATCATTTTACAAGGCTAAGTATCTATCATTTAAGAATGATGTAAAATTTATGTGCCATTTATACATCAATTTTTGTCAAACTACATGAAAATAACTTCAGAAATAGAACAAGGAAGCATTGTCAAATCATTCATCAAAAAGTCATTTAGGCAATGTGAATTATGCATGTCATTATTTCAGTCAATAAGATAGCAATAAGGTGGACCTCTTTCCAAGCTAGTTTAAGGACATTCAGTATGTGAGGCTTGGTGTTTTGGAGCTCAACTCTCCTTGTGATGATTTTGTGAGCAGAATGGATAATACTTATTAGTTCTTATTTCAGAAGTTCTTCTTGTGTTTTTTTAATTTAATATTCAATTTGACTGGGGCAGAGAAGAGAAGGTACTTGATTTTTGTAGTTTAGTGTCCAGCTATACTATTTGTTAGAATAAGAAAAAAATGTCATTCGATGTATCGTTTAGAGTCCTTTATATCATGGATTGAAGATAGATTTTTTTGGAGTCACTATGAGAATCATTTGGTCGACAATATCAAGTTTAACTCACAAAGATTTTATTGCAGTAACCATGATAATCATTTAGTTGATAACATCAAATTTTCCTCAAGTATTTAGTTATAGATCCATCTTTTTGTGAACTCCACTCTGCCTGTGCACATCAACTGATTTCCCATTGTGGCTATAGAGGGAATTTTGCTGCACAGTTCTCATTGTCTATCATGTTGAATTAGTTTCCATCTAAAACAGTAGGAAGGATCACATATTTAGTGGGACTTATTTCCATACAATGTGGTTTGCCCTATTCACTTATTTTTGTGTTACCTGTTTGAGTGCATACTCTTTTGATAGTTTGTGGGTTTTTATTTTTTTGCGAAAATTTTCATTTGCTCATAATAAGGCCCAGGGACAAAGTTAGATCAGAAGCTCTCAATGCCATAGAAGCAATAATCTGCAAAAAATCCTGATTAATCCCGATTTTTAAAATATCTGCAGGCTGGACAATTTTTTCCCCAATTTTTTGAAAAAAATTGTTGACCTTTTGGTCAATGAATTTTTCCCATTTCAAACTGCAAAATCGCCAAAAAAAAAGCATTTAAAACCTGCAAAAAAATGTGAATAAAATCACGCTGATTTTTGTGCAAAAAAAAACCATGAGACCATAGCTTGTTGCTTACTATTATGCTTTGATAGATTTTTTCCAAGCATCCATAGATTATTCGAAAGCACTTGTTTTAGGCTTTTAGCCATAGCAGCAAAGTAAAATGCTTTGATAAAATGCTTTGGTAGACATGTATGAAAAATGTGGTAGCATAGACAAGGCAGTGAACTGTTTGAAAAAATGCCTCAAAGAAATGTGGTCTCATGGTGATGGAATGCCATGACAAGCAAAACTTTCAGCCATAGCAGCAAGGCAGTGAACTGTTTGATAAAATGCTTTGGTAGACATGTATGAAAAATGTGGTAGCATAGACAAGGCAATGAACTGTTTGAAAAAATGCCTCAAAGAAATGTGGTCTCATGGAATGCCACGAAGCAAATGCAATTGGCAGCTCTCCTGGTTATTAGTTATGCAATGTGAAGTAATTGCATAACTGCTTAGGTTGACTTTGTAAAAACTATATTGTAATTGAAATTTTGTCATCTATCAGAATCTAGTTATTTTTTATGCAATGTGAAGTAATGCTTTGAGTTTGAAAGATGTGCAATGCAATGTAATCATCGATATGAATATAAACTACAAAATTCTATTTTTTACAATTCATTAGTTAAACTCTTTATTTTATTTGCTCTCTATATCTTTATGCTATGGAAATGCCTTTCAATTTCAAAAAAAATAGTTTTTATCTCTTCTACACTTTTTAATATTTTTTTTTAAATCCGATTTTTCAAAAAATCTTATACTTTTGGTTTGCCGATTTTTTCCCGAAAAGATTTTTGCTGCTATGCTCAATACAACTTACATAGACATCATAGTCAAAGACTTGAAAGCACTCAGGAAATCACTTTAATAACCTCAACTTAACATAATTGCACATGGAATAAGAGCTTCCTTGAATGCATGAATATTTTGAATGAGAGTTTCATGTTTCTCTTGATGTGCAACAATTGATAAATACATCAGCTAGATCATCTTACATGTAACTCAACTAAGATTTAGAAATTGACAGTTTTCTGCTTCGTCCCTAATTTAGGCGGTGATATGTAGATGGGTCCTTAATTTTTTAAGATAGAGATATAAATATATTAATGCCCTGCACTCAGGGACAAAATGAATTAAGTATATCTCATTAACTCCTACTTAAGAAGTGATTGTCCCCAACTTATATAAAAGAAGTTGAATATAGACTGGAGGTCCATTTGTTTTGAGAAGGATGATCATGTTTGTACCGACCAAATTTGTTGTTGTCTGCTTCTTTCTACCAAACATAATATCCTCTGAGAATGCAGGCTTAATATCTGGAAAAGCATCCAGGCGAAGCACCTGGAAAACAATCTTTGAGTGTGGTGGCACATAATTTTTATTTTTTGAAAGTTGTAAAAAATCAGATTTAAGTAAAAACCAAGAAATCTTGATGTCAAGGTAGCTGCCGTTCAAACAAAAGATAGTGTTAGTCATTCAATCTGCAGTTAAGCTGTGCTAGACAAGCAAGAAACTGTAGAATGTCTAATAAACAAGTTGCTTATTAAGTTGATATTTAACTTCATTTAGAGGATTCATCTTATTGCTGTTCAAATATCATCAAGAATTGGCAATAGAATTTCATACAGTTGAATAAATTCTGCCATGTTAAATGGTTGTTCAATTATTGGAGTTTTGCCTCTCCTATTGCTGAATCAACTTGCATTATGTCCATCCAATCTGTCATTCTGATGAAATCATTTGCCAGTATTGTGTATAAAGATGTTTCAAATTATTCAACAGAACTTTCACTCCAATTGCTAAACTTCAATCTTTCATGACTTAATCTTACATAACTTGTTCAATGACATCCCTTGGATTTCGCATCACAGTCATTGACACTAATATAAAATTTAAGTTCCAAGATTAACCCTATATTCTGCTATATTTTTTGAGTTAACTGCAAGGCCAATGTTAAAAAACGAAAACCTCTCCTATAGGGGCCCTCACCTGGATGATATCAAAAAATTGTTAACCAAAATTAAATAAAGGACATTACAGACAAAAAAAGCAGTAAACCTAAGACTCTGGAAAGAGCAATACAAAAGCTTGCACTAGCAGGAACCAGCTGAACAACAAAGCTGAAAACTTACAAAACATGTAACAGCCAAAATCCATGGAAAGGCAAAGGTAGCAAGAAAAGGGAAGCCAGAAAACAAAACAATGAATATAGTCTAGAGAATGAGCCAACCTAAACCAGATCAAGAAGTCACAGATGTGTCACTCTGTGCCACCAATCCCACTAACACCATCATGAGAAGACTACATCACTCTCGACATGACATTCCAACTTTGAGCTGCTATGATAACCATTTTAGGGGCTGAGCTGCCAATACAACCATTTTTTGCCAAAAACTCAAAGTAAACCCCATGAATTCCCTTGTGATTTCCGACCATGAATTAAACCATTGACTGCCATTGGGGGGAGTGTAAAGGCACTTGCAACCTACAGTGTACCAGTCTTGTGGGATACCAACAAAGTTTTAATCACCATACTGAGGTCATTGCAAAAGGTAGACAACTGCTGGAAATCCTCCCTTCAAGCATGAATTTCACCCTGCAAAACACTAGAATCCTGCTCCTGCTGGGGAACTGACAGACCCTGGAAAGAGCTGCTCGTAGCTGCAAAGTCTCCTTGGGTTTTCTTCTCCCCAACATGGCTCATCCCCCAGAAAGATGGAACCTGATGTTACCACAAAATCCAAATCTCTCAGGTGCAGCACCGACCCTGCCATCCAGATCCTTAAATTCTCAGAAGAGATTGCTGCATGAAGTAATTCCTCAAAATCTGCCAAAATGGAAGCCCTGAATGAAGCTTACCATTATCAGCCAGGCCATCCAGACCCAAAACCAATTTTATCATGTACAACAGAGGCTGGGAGGGTTCCTAGAAAGTAAAACAGAGCAAAGCCTGTGATTGGACACTTTACCACGGAGCAGAGGGTCCCTCGCAACAATTGCATAATGCTTTGGAGCCATAAGGGAGAAAAGGATGAAAGCAAACATGACACCTAGCTGAAGCCAAAACACTGATAGTAGGTAGCATGCAGAAATGCCAACCAAACACATCATCTTGGAACCCACATTTGGCATGATAAAGAGGAGCAACATGTGTGAGCACAACCCAGGGTGACTTAAAAGACCTTCATTACAACAGAAGCCACTGGTACAGCTGAATCCAAGGATAACACATACCATCACATCAACACAATCAAAACTTAAACATCTGCCACCGTCGCTGAGGAAGGCTACCACATAAGATAATTTTCAAGGAGGCATGTCATCCAAAAGGATTCTAACAAGCATTGGCCAATAAGCCACATCATAACTAAAGATAAAACAGCACTGAAAAGAGGTCTTGGAACATGCCAGCATTTGCTAACATATCAGCCACTTTATTTCCTTCATGGAAACAATGAATGTAGGAAATGCTAGGGAAGTGATTACCATATTCTAAAGCTTCATCAAGCAACCTTCAAACTTCCGTTTGGGCATATGCTGGTTTTGAGCCTGAGATGACAATTTGCAAATTGCCTTAAACATAATTTGATTGCAACCTTTTTCTTTTGCCATTTTTAACCCAACCACAACTGCAAGCCATTCTGCTTCATTGTTAGATTTATACCCAAAGCAATGGGGTCCTGCATAAACTAAGCTTCTGAAAGATTCTCTAATTAAAATGCCTCTGCCAGCCAAACCCAGGGCTACCTTTAGATGTGCCATCAAAGTCTAGCTTAATCAGCCTCATAGGGGGTGGCCTACAAATAGTGTTCTTTCTAACATCTCCTTTCTTTATTTATCCTTGAACCACCTCTACTGTCATTATGGTTCCGGATTAAGTAGTTGTTCTGGGTTGAACGACAGGTAGCTATCCCCAACTGCAGGAATTTAGCAGTTATTCTGATTTTCAGAATAGCTTCCTATTAAGGATATTTGATTTCCGATTGAGCAGAATTAGTTTGTTTGATCCCACTCTTTGTTTTTCTTACTACCTTCTTGAGATTAAATGTTTCATTTTTATAAATTTTCCCATTTCTAATTAGCCATATTCTCCATGAGGTGAAGCAGTGTTTAGCTTGAGTTGATCAATGACTGTGCTGTTGTTTGTTTCTGGTTTTTATCTCCTGAGCCCAGCCATTCTCATTGACCTGGCTGGTGCATAGAAGATGGTTGGAGGTTTCCCCCTTAGCATTGCAGGATAGAAATTACTAAGGGCTTCCCTAAAATTCAAAGTTTTGTTGAATTATGGTATTGGCATAACAGTTTTCCATGGAATGGTAGATTTTCATGTCAATTATTAGCATTCCAGATTTCACAGCCATTGATATTCTTCATCTTCCACTTGGCTACAATGGTTTCTCCCTTAATTTAATAACCTAGGTGAACTTTATAAGGAGCTGATGACCACTATTAAGTATAAACACATTTTCCATGTGGTAAACAAACATTTCTTACTGCTGCAAAGGTTAAAGGATAAACTGTCTTGGGGGGGATTTGCTTCCCATAGGTTTCATGCCAGCAGCTAAGTCTGCAACTCTCCTTGGAATTGTATGGAAAAAGTTGGATTCAAGTTCTTATGACTTTATTCTTTTTGAATTGAGAGTTACCATTGCAGGAATTTGGCCAAATATCTTGTGATTTGCTATTGTTTATCTGGCAACTCAAAATCTTACACATCAAAGGTTTATTGGATGGAACGTTCTTCTGTATGTTTGTGCCTTAGCTTTGAATTTGAGTCCTCAAAAACTGTCTTCCAGAGAAATTGTTACAATACTTACCAAAGATACATTTCTAATGCAAGAGCTCTCATAAACAATCTCCAAGATTATTCCGCTCCAAGAACAATCTAAAAAGAATGAAATGATCTGAAATCCATGGTATGAGTTTCCTTGGTTTGCATGTTTTCTTAAGGCCTAAAGCTGTATTTTTAATCTTTTCCTTGATTCCTAGACCTACCTAAGGGAGTTATCATATGTATTTCTCCGAGATATTTAAATCTCCACATGGTGCTGCTATAATGGAATAAATGCATTGTGGATATTCCTGAAGCGTTTCATCAATTAATTGTTGCCTATCTGCCATGAACTCTACTGATTGTTTCGGGTATTCTCTCTGCCATAAAAACTAAAGCTGAGACTAAGGGTGCAGCACTTTCTTAATCCCCTTATGTGCCCAAAGAAGGTAGAATATTCTGTTTTATCCAGAATTGAATAAGGAACTGAGCTCATGCAATCCTTTTTTCATTTAATCCTATCTGCAGTAAAATTGAGCTATGTTGCAGGATACACTGTACCCAATACCTGTACCTTGCCCAAATGGGTCCAAGTCTAGCTTTGGGTTTTATAAACCTGCATAAACAATAATAGAAATACTCTAAGATAATATCCAATATTTTTAGAAATGAAATAAATCCTTGAGGGTGGGCAACACCTTATAATGCTCCTTATTAGTTCTTGCCAGAGGCAGGAATACCAATTTATCCATTAGGTTTTATTAGTTGGTAGCAAATGAACCAATGAGATGTTAGAATTAAAATAGTTTGACCAATTTTTTTTTATTTATTTTTTATCAGTTCAGCTGTGGGGTCAGGGCCCACTCCCAATATATGAACAAATTAAATAACAAAGACCACTTCAGACTCATGAGTGGGGAGCAAAAAATAACGAAAAGACTAGAGAATCCTAAATTAAGCTGAGAAGACCAGAAGAGAGCACAAGGCATGAATAAGAGAACTTGAAGAATGAACAGAAACAAGCAACAAAATTCCCAACAAGACCAACCACAAATTGGGAGCAGCTCATTTAGCCTTGTTTGCTAACCTCTTCCTCATGCTCCTAGTGAGGAGGGCATCCATGATCCACTGGGTTCCATCGTCAACCACTTCACGACCTTCAATATGAAGCTTTTATGCTTCAGATTTGCGCCCTTTTGTTTTCCCCTTTTTTGGAATGTTTGGTTTAGAGATAGCGCTAGCCGCATGGGAAATGGTGCATTTTTTAATTGGAACAACCATATCATCTATGAAATTTGCAAAATCCTTGTCCAGATCCTCCATGAATGGGTAAGAGTCCTCAGGATTAGAATAGCCACCGGCCTCCTCACCAAACTGAGCATTACCCAAGAGATCCTCTTTGGGCGGAGAGGAAGAAGGAACTAGAGTAGAAGAGGGGACACCCATAAGCGAGGGAGATGCCGTAGGAGAAGATACAATAGCTGGAGCCACAAGAGCATGACTAGACTCCTGATGAGGGGCAAAGAATTTGACCTGATTACGCCATATGAATCCTCATAAGGGGAGCCCGACTTCCTAACCCATTTTTTCAAATTGAACTTCCTTGAAGCAGGTAGCCTGGAAGTTGAGCACCCTGCAATCTTGTGACCAATCATGTTGCAGCGAAAGCATATGAAGGGAAGACCTTCATAGTTTAAAAATTGTGTCCAAATGCCATGGGAAGAGTGAATCAAAACAGAGTGGTGCATTAGTTTGGAAATGTCAATGATAGCACAGACCCTGGTGTATTTGCGATGAGATGCCCCTTGAACAACATCTAGCTTTACAAAGGTCCCAATCTGATCAATCATATTGCCTATGAGACTGGGATCACGCAAGACTAGAGGGAGGTTATACAATCTGATCCAAATGGGAATGAGAGTGATTTTAGCCGCTGTTGGATTAAAGAAAGGAGATCACGATGAAATAAAAAGGCTCGACTGGCCAAAAAACTAGGGACCATTTCACATCACATAATTGCAATCTTCCACAGAAGCAAATTGAAGAAGAAAGAAACCAAAATCCTGAATGTCAATTTCTGGGGTGGAAACAAAGCTCTAGGAAGACTCCACCTAGGCAACGAATTGATTGATCAGCGGTTGCTTGCACATGCATTTGACAATGAGGGATCGATTCCCAACCACCGCAGAGACTTCCTCAATGCATTAATTCGGGATATGGAAATCAACAAGTTCATCTGCCAACTGAACCTTAGAGTCCCCTAGAATGCAAGATTGCAGGCCCAACGAAATCAAGGTAGCACCAAGTTCCTGCATAGGGGGAGAGTCAGAGCCCACCATGGATGGGCGATGAGTCGGAGAGGGACTAGCCATGACAATCTGGGATTTACAGAACTCGCTGCACTAATGGTAGGGGTTACTACGATTTTTGCAGCCCTTAACAACAAAAGGAGCCGTAGTAGCAGGAGCCAACAGAGGAGTAGAATGAGGGGGGAGGGGGATGGTAGAAGACACTTGCCGAATCCCTAAGCAGATCAAACCCCAAATCAAACGCTTGAGCAAAGGATTGAGGAGAGGAGCCCACCAATGCCGCAACCCAACAGAGCCCACCATTTGATCGTGCCTTGGCCAAACCCTTGCACGCCTACTTCGCATCCAAACTGTGTCCTCTCGACCTCATGCGACCCTCGCTCACCTTCTCTCCTCCATCGCACTGCTCAAATTTGCACATCATGCCTATTGTGCATTATTTAATAATTATTTTATTTTGAAGAGTTATTTTTATTTAGTTTGACCAATTTTTTTAATGTATAGATTTTCTCAAATTTGTTTTAATATATCAAAATTAATTTGTCTATCATTCTATTGGATGATAGTTGTGAATAGTATTATTAGTGTAACGTAAGCTATGGAATCGCTTAACTTTTTTCATTTGACTATAAAATAGTTAATACTTATTTTCACGTCACTTTTTAATTTTATTTATTGTCCTATATGATAAATGATATTATTTTTTATTTAAAAGATTGTGTGCCAATGAATACAATTTTTGTTTTATCATATTTAAGTTGATCTTAATTTATCAAAAAGGTGAAATAGAGAAAATATGAGAGATTGTGATTAAAATAATTAATAATAAAATAAATAAAATTTACATCTACTAGTTTAAAATATTTTAAAAATTAACAATAAGAAAAACAATATATAATAAAAGATAATGAATAGTTATATTTTTTAAATCTATTTTATATCAATTTGCTTCATAGGTTACTCAAGATATGTTATATATGTAAATTCTAAGATTTTTGATCAATTTAAAGTTAAATGCATTCATGTTCAAATGTAATCATTAAATTGCACCATATTTAGAGCTTTAATTCTCATTTGGCATTGTCTTTCTTTGATTAACATTTTCAACATAGTTCTAACTATTTTAACTTTTAAACATCATTTAGAGGCAAGACTTTGAAAGTAGTGTTGCAATGGCTTTGCCATTGCGCCAAAAGATCGACTTGTTACCTGATACAAACGCCAGATTTATACAAGATCCACAGGAGGCGGTTAAGCCATGTCATGAATTTGCGGCGGGATGGATAGGCACCAACCTACCCAAGGGGATGAAGGCACAAACTTTCAAACAATCCCCCCAAACGCCACCGTGTGATTCAAACCCGTGACCTCGCTCTGATACCGATTGTTGCAATGGCTTTGCCGTTGCGCCAAAAGATCGACCTGTTAACGCCCGATACAAACGCCAAATTTTTACAAGATCCACGGGAGGCGGTTAAGCCATGTCACGAATCTATAGCGGGTTGGATAGGCACCAAGCTATCCAAGGGGACGAAGGCACCAACCTTCAGAAAGCACCAACTTTCCAACAAGTAGTTCAATTTCATCTCTAATATGTCAAGTGATTTAATAAAATTTTATTATATTAGTAGTATTGGCAAATTAATTATTCTAACAACAATACTTTAAACCAACATATTACACATCTTATTGGTAGTAATTAGATGCAATGTGTCACTTGTTGGAAGAAGCCACTCAACTCTATATTTCCATATTGAGATCCCAACATATACAATATGCTTCACTTCTCTTGTGCCTAAGCCCCACAATATATAACTACCCACAATTACCACTTCATCACATATGTGGGATAAATACTCGAATTCTAATTAGCTAGTGGGATGACATACAAAACGTATGCACCCAATATAACAGCTTATGGGATGTGTGCCACATGTCAACATCTCCATCAACCAACATACATAATAATATTATACCTCTAGGTACCTAACATTCCATCCCTCTTGACATGCTTTGTCTTCAAAACATGAGAAAAAACTAAATAGTAAAATTGTTGCAATTCATTACAAACATGATGCAATGCCCTAATTTTACAACAAAAAAATTGTTAAAAATCGGAATAGCAGGGTCAAATTTACATCATCATATCTCCCTCAATATTACTCCAAATCTTTGTTATGATCACTTTTTTTGAAAAGTTAACAAAATTCTTTTTCCAATTAATCCGAGATTGCTTTAATTTGAGACTTGTGTGAGGTGCATGACCTTTTGCAATACAGGTGGCTTGTTTGGAAAAAATCAGTAGAAAATTTTCACCTACTTTTCCCAAATTGAAGCTTTGATGCCAAATGTTGTGAACCTGAATAAATAGTAATATAAATACTTCAAATAATGTCCAATATATTTAGAAATAAAACAAACCCTTGAGGTAGGGCAATACCGTGCAATGCTCCTTGTTGGAAGATGCAACTCCACACTATCTCCATAACAAGATTCCAACATATTCAATACTCTTCAACTCTTCTCCCTTGCCTAAGCCCCACAATTATAACACTCAACTACCTCTAACTAAATCAATAAAACAATAGATCAATTAAGAGACCAACCAGCAAAAGCAAATAAACAATCCCCCCAAAACTCTCAATCAAGAGATCTCCCCTAGCAAAATATGATGATGGGACTTTATAACTAGTTCATGTACAATTGCCACTTGCCAAATGTGCAATAGTGGACTTGATCTTAGTGAAATACAATTGCCAAAGAAGTCTAAATATTGAAATTACAATTTTGGAGTAGAATAGGAGCAAATCAATGTCGCCACTGTGGGGTATGCAAAAAATTACGTGCTATAATAAAAGGAGGTTGTGTAAGCCCAAATAGAGCCTTGAAAGTTACCAAAATGAGAATGAGCCAACAACACCCTTGAGAAATTGCAATTTCTGGAAAACTAGTCATCAAAATCACAAATGAATTGCACCACAGTGAAACTCTTGAAAAACTAGCTTAGATCGAAAAGATTATACTAAATTCCAACCTCAAATGCTTGAGAATGAGTCTCGTAAAGTTTTCTTTCCAAAATCAAAATGCAAATGGAGAGAGGGTCAAGTTGGAGGGAAGGAGTACTGACATTAGCACAACACTAGCACATTGAAGACTTTGACAACTCATGAAAACACCTTGCTTGAAAATCGCTTTCAACAAAGAACGTGAAATATTCTCAAGAACTTTGTATAGATCCCAAAACCGCCCTTCACTAGTCTTAAACTACCTTTTTTGGAGGACAAAACTGCTAATTGCAAATCTAAAAATTGTTGATGGAGGTTGGAGCTCACTTATGTAGGTGGAGGGTAGTTTGGCAAACTAGAAACTGAATATTCTCACCATAGTCAAAGATGTCATTGACTTTGATTTGAATGGTCAAGCCATATGAATTATGGGGGTGCTGCAACGGGGAGCTCACAAGGCTTTGACCCAGGTAGGGTACCCCTTGTGTATGCTCAAACTAATCATATTCAATGAAAAACTCCAAATTTTCAACCCACAAAAAAAGATTTTTATTTTTAAATTTTTTTTACCTCCATATGTCAACATAAACAATGATGCTTGCATAATATTTTCCCACTTATGCAAGCATAGTGCTTATGCAAAATCTATAGAGAATATTTCATACGACCAAGGGGAAGAAATTTTGCAAAGGCCTCCGAGCAAAGTTGACAAGAATTGAGGAATGAACAAGCGATCCTGGGGGTGCATTTTAGACACAATGGCAAGTTTTGATTTGATCCAAAATACATTGGAAGCTAAGTGACTTGTGGATGCCCACAAGTAAGTCTCTCATTCAAACCCTTGTACATCTTGGCTCCAAAATCTGATTTAAATGAAATGAAAGGCAAAGCTATGAATGTTAGATCCTTTGGATACAATAATCTTCTTTAAGGGCTGCTCTTTCTTTCATTAGATGAACTTACAAAATGATGAAACACACGAAGCCCTTGATCCTTAGTGGAGATGGGTAAGCTTTGAATCAACAACATACTTTGATACCATGTGAGATTTGGTATAGAATGCTTTGATACTATTCAAGATTTGCATAGATGCCTATGCACACCCAAAACCAAGATGATAAGAACAATTCAAGATGCAACACACGACTGCTCCATCAGAACTGCAAATGTACAAGAGAACTATTTCATTGCTCGTACGAGAGCATGAGGTGGCTATATATAGTATATGACACCAAATGAGATGTATTTGCAACCAATGTAGAATAAAAGAGATGTAGAAAAGTGTCGTACAACACTCCACTAAACAAGGGAAGTACAACCACTTTTATTAATTGTATATTACCTCCCTAAGTAGATGCCTATTATTGTGCAAGGGAGATTAACACCTACCCTAGTAAATACTACTTCAGTAAACTTATCCTAGTTGCACACGATTGCAGATGTAATAAACTAAATGCAACAAAATAGAACATGCGCCTACAATCTGACAAAAAATGCCTTGAATGCCTAAGCAGCTCTTCTGTCTACTAAATTGAACTGTGTGTTAAGCGTCTCTTGTGTTGTGTATCTACCCTCTCTCCAAAGAATGGCAGTATCCAATATATTACATGAGGGTGAAGGAGCGGATGAGTAGTTACAAGACTGTCTGCAGCTCTGTAGTATGTTGACTTCATTGATGAGATTTATTTTTGTCACTGTTATGTGTTAGATATATTAGGCATTATTTAAGAGTTAGATATATTATTGTTAGAATCTTGAGTTTAGCATATTGTTAGTATTGTCTGGTTGTTAGTTTCTTACAACTAGCATATTATAGAATTTGGTTATTCACGTGATATGAGTAAAGTTAGAATCTTATGTTGTAATATTTGACTGGTTATTTATATAGGCCATTGTAATGTAATCTCATGGCCCATGAATTAATCATACTGGTTACCAAAATAGCCTAGTTGTGTGTTAATATGGAGGGAGATGAACCTATATGACTTTCCTCAGTCTCTGTCTCGTGTCAAAGGATGTGACACACTACTGGCTCTGGGTCATTCATCTACCATAATTGGGTATTCTAGATGGAATCTCCTGTATCCATATGATGATAAAATTTGGCAGGGCACCCCAACATGGTGAC
>VDFB02149803.1:0-12766 GCA_007258455.2 Sequoia sempervirens
GTGGGGCATACAAACTCTTCATTGGAAGCTAGATGATCGTGTTGAGACCATCTAAAAAAACCTCTCGGTTTTTTCTATCTCGGAGGCGTTTTCCAATGGTGATGACTTTTCAGTGGAGAGAAAAGTTGTCAGATGCAAGCGGTGTAAAGTTGCAAAGTGGTGCAACTTTCATTCCCTATTCGTATGACCAAGCAATTTGTTCCAACTGCGATGGAGTATGGTGCGTTTATGCGGGGATGATCCTCTTGTAATTGTAGGGTGCTGCTAAAGGTTGGATCAAGCATTAGAGGTTATAGCGATCATCTTTAATTGTAATTGTGTTGTCGGGGTTATAAGCAGCGTCATCTTTAATTGTAATTGTCATCTTAAATGGTAGCCCACCAATATAACAATAATAATAAAACCATGTTCTAAAAAACTACCATCAAAGTGATAGGTTAAGTATGATAAATAATCTAGTTTTATTCATTATGTTGAGATCAACTCTTTTCAATATGTTTATGCCACATGCTATTATCATTCACACCTACAAACCTTATTATTGTGCAATCACAAGAGTTAAAGAGGTTTGAATAACATTATATCTTGCTGTTTAAACTTCTTTCCCTGTAACTTTAGGAAGCCTTGGTAAATTTAATAACTTGACTAGATGACTAAGATACATATTATAACCTAATTTTTAATGATTTGTGTTTTCTAATACATTTAGATAGCATCAAGGGATATTCCATTATCAAATTATAACATGTATGGTGCACTCTTCATGTCGACAAGAGCATAGTAGATGTCAAAGTTATATATGAACTTAATGAATGTAATTTATTATATATAAATAGGAGATATTACAAAACCTGGTTCAAACGAGCATACCAGTAGGAAAGAACCAGGAAGAAAACCTCTGGTTGTAGCTCGATTAATTACAATAAGTTACTATCGAAATGTCTCACTACACAATTATGCCCTTACATTGTTTCATTATTTCAAAATTGAAATTTTACAAAAAATTTCATTGGAGGTATCTGTGGCACGGGCCTTCCACAAGAGTAGTAATGCTCAATGCTTTGAATCGGGACAAGCACCTCGTATTAAACCACTGCTAGTAAAGCTAAAATACATACAATAGTGATGCTTTAGAATAACTAATCTATATTATTGTAATCTTTTTACATACCTCTCGAAGGATCGGTTACATGTAGCAAAGATAGGTCCATGATCAATCGCAGCCAAAAATATCGCAAAATTTGTCAAATGAGAAATCTATATTGTCACAATAGAAAAAGATGGTTAGACTAACAAATCTATATTTATCTAAACAACCTGAATGATGATGAATTGGTAATGCAACTATAAAATGCCTTAGAATAACCAATCTATATTACTGTAATCTTTCACATACCTCTCCGAAAGGATTGAAGCTGGCTATTGTAGCAGCAAGTCCATGATCAATCATGCCAAAATATCACAAAATTTGTCAAATGAGAAATCTATATTGTCACAATAGAAAAGATGGTTAGACTAACAAATCTATATTAAATTATAATGAGCTTAACCATAATGAACCTAAGCATTTTACCTTCCATTCTTGAAAATGCTATTCAAGTGTGCCTAAAGGGTCATCTCTTTGCTTAAGAGTATCCAATATTGCTTCATGATCAGCATTAGTAAGTGTCCATAGTTTTTCTGTCTTTGGTCTAGCATGATGCCTGAACAACATAACATTTGTTGCTATAAATAAAGGTGTGTGAATACATGAATGGTTTGTGTTTCTCTATAGGTCTTCAAAATGCAGGTATGCCATTCTTTCTAACCATATATGCCTGGTAACCAAGTTCCCGCGAACTTCAACCGAACTCCGTCGGAAACATGAACCTATCATCATCTTCCATCTATTGTGTTAGCTTATGCTTTACCTGCACACATCGAGCCAACCAATAGTCTGATCTCTCTTCATTCCCCTGTGGTGCAACAACTGCAAAAACATGTCCTGGTTGTAGTAGATCTGAAAGTCGGTCGTAATCAACTGAACTTTCCATTATGTCATTTCTCATGGATATTGTTTGAGATAATAGAGTTAGATACTGTGGAACCCATGTATCCACCCACTCACTTGACTCGCATTGATCCCACTCACACTTAATACAACTCTGACAAAAACAAGCCAAATCTCGTGTCCAAATGGTCTATGTGCTTGCATCTGAGCTTCGAAATGAATGCATCTTTGAAGAATCTTTGATTGTATGACAATCCAATCTGCCTCCCACTGTACCCTCCTCAACCAACCAAAGAATCTGCGCACTGTTGAATCAAGTGTCCCTCCTCGTGACAATGCCAACTACACCAATCAAATACAGAACGCATCACTAAATTTTTCTCCTTGAAATCTTCAATTGCTCCTAACTAAGCTCTTTTTACACATGCACCTCGCTTCCATCGTGCTCCCTTTCCCCATGCCCAAATTTCAAAAACTCCAAATATGTGGTACACCCCTCTCTTCATGCATCCTAATCAACCAATAAAACATACGAGCATTCTTGAGGTGCCATGTGGAGTTATCTGACCAAATGATATGTCGACCCATTGCAATACCTTTTTCCTATAAGAACTCAAAAATTTCAAAACAATGTTGATTATACCGTGATGAGTGAGATCTATCATCACTCATATATAAAATGATACTCTCTTATTATCTTCGATCCTCCAATCGCACTATCATGCATGTCTAAATGTTATGTGGACAAATATAGCAATTTGAATAGAATTGTAATACTGAGATTGCACCTCATTTTGTGGTTGCAATGTGTAGTTTTTTTGTAAAATCAACCACTGATATAATAGTGCCAATCAAAAAAGAGTCCTTACACAGTCTAAATTGTTGATCCAACCACTGAGATCTATGACTATGCCTTGCATACTTGTAGAAGAGATTGTCCTAAAATCTGAAATAAAATCAGCAACACTACATTCTTTTGAAACCAACTCACATCTAGGAACCTTCACCTCCACTCTACAAAAATATATTTGACTATCTCATATCTCTTTTTCAACAAGCTTTTCCAAATTCATGTTCTGGAACCCTCATGAAAACATTGAACAAACTTTGGACAAGCCACCACATTGTGAGCACTTTGCATTTAAACAATCATTTCTATAGAAAAAACAACCATCATCTCTAGAACATAAAAAAATATCTAACAAGTCCCTTGATGATTTCGAAAGATGCATTGCACCACACTCCTAGAACATTTCATTAGTATGCAAAGTAGAACGGATATAGCATAATAGTTCATGGTACATTGAAAACTCCACATGGTATTTGCAACAACAAGTATTATGAATTTTAAGAGGCATATAATAAAATGGCTTCAAACCTTCAAAAGTCCTTTGCGATATTTCAATATTTGGATGTGTTTCAATAAATTTTTTGAACAACATTGTTTGGCTTGATTCTAAGAAATGTTTAGGATGTGGTGTACGGTCTTGATTTCCAATTCTTAACTTTAAATCATCCTTTGTATTGGGTGATACTCTAGAGTTATCATGCCAAAATTGTTGAATTGTTTGTTTTACATTATTAGTTAGCTTATCAACATCGCGGAAGCCTCCCTAAAAAGCCCATGTATCACTTTGAAGAGGACTACCTTGTCTTTCTCTTCTTGCAAGTGCACATCCAAAGTTCTATGATTTATGTCAAAAATAAATACAAGCTTGTCTCAACAAGCCAGCCTTTTTCAATTGATGGCTTACTAGGGCGGGTTGTAATGACTCCGGAAAGCAGCTTCCTCTCTTATCTTTTTCTTGTTAGTTTTCCAATATACTTGAGAGCATTAAAAAGATTTTTGACAATAATATTGTTTTTTTCGGTCTTCTTGTGCACACGAATCTTCAATTTGGCAAGCAAAGGTCTCATCTTTTGCATCTTTAACAATTGTACAAAAAGTTGGCATTGCTCCATCAATGTCTTATCACTAAAATATTGTATGAAAAGTCTACTAGCCCACCACCGAATGGTTCGTGTTGACCTCTTGCCTTCAAAATTGTTTATAATGTTCTCATCAATTTCAATTAACCATTTAGGGGTTTTTGAAGGTCTTGATTTTGAATATGTCTTTCTTCCACACAAGGTTCTTCATTTCTCATGTAATTTGGTGAAACATAATTTACACTTAGATCAATATTATGTTGAACATCTTCATTTCCAACATTTTCACCTTCAATTTGAATAATTTCATTCCCAATTTCAGCACCATATTCAACATCTTTAAAACCAACATTTTGACCTTGAACATTTTCATTATCAATTTCAATAATTTCATTCCCAACATTTTCAGCTTTGTTGTGCAGTTTTTGCACACACGCCCCACTTGGAGTGGGGACCCCTTTTTTTTTAGTGTCTTTGACCTTTGATTTTATTGGATTTATCATTTTGGGGTCTTGACATGTTGGTTTTGCTGGCTTTTCCCTTGCCTTGGGGTTGCAGTTGATTGAAATTGAGTTTTTGGCTAAGTCCGGGTTTTCACCTAAATCCGGGATTTTCCGCCTCTGGCGGATTTTTCCGGCCCTGGTTCCTTGTCCATCTCTTGCCGGATTCTCCGATTCCGGGTTTTTGCCTAACTTCGGGATTTTCCGGTCCAGTCGGATTTTCTCGGATTCCATCAAAGTCCCGATCTTCCTGATTTCCCCGGTTTCTGCATTTCCGCGAATCCGTGTCTCCGCGCATTCTGGGATTCTCCGAAATTCCACTTGGGGCTCGGGTTTCCAGACTTGTCAGAAACGTCTTTTCGCGCATTAATGGCTGAGGTACCTTGGTTCAGCGGGTATAAGGTCGATTTAGGGCATTTTCTGATTCATTCCAACTTCGATTGCTTCCTCGTTTTCTGCTCTGGCGATTCAGAACTTGCGTTTGAGCTTTGAGGATTGATCTTGGTTTGCTTGCGCGTGAATTGCTTGAGTGTTGCTGCCAGTATCTCGTGGCTTGGACGTGTTGTCACGTGGATTAATTTTCTGAGCTCGATTTCTGCCCGTCTTGGTCCATGGTATGTATTCGTCGCCCTTCCGTTTGCTTGCATGGTGATTTGAGGTTTTCTTGTACTGGGCATTGTTGAATTTTGGGGTCGGCTCGTGTTTGACTTTGGGTTTCATATTTATTCAGTCAGGTTGATCTGTTTATTATTGAAGCCCATCTCTCGTGCCCTATAAGTTCTGTTTGTTCATTTAATTGCATATTTACATTTTCGACGGAATTCTGGGTCGTGTTGCATGTTTGTTTTGGGTGCGGAATGTGTTACCATGCGAATTTAGGGTTTCCTTGGTGTTTCGGTTAACGCGATGATTTGATCTTGTGTTTGAATGACTTTCGCCTCGTTTCGTGTCGGCTTCCCCGTCCTGTGAGGATTAGAAGGCTTTTAGGTAAATCCCGAACTAATATTTTAACCCTAAAAGCTTGCTCTGGTTTTAATGACGGATATGTGGTTGTTCGATTTAGGGCATCGTCGTTTTAGTATGGGATCCTTCCTTTGAGTGCTTCTGAGAGTTGGAACCCTTTGCATATTCGAGTCTGGTGATTGTCGTCGGTTTTGGGTTCACTCGAGCTTAGGTATTGGAGATCTTGTGGTCGCTCCTGTTTTGGTGCACGATTTGCCATTTTTCGGGTTTCCGAGGCTGTCGCGGAATTTCGGTCTCCCGGATTTTCCCGGTTTCCTTTTATTCCGCGGACAGGGTTAATTTCCGGTGCATTTGACGCTGTCCGCGAAAGTCCGTCCCATTCGGATTTTTCTGGATTTCCTGTTTGGTCGCGTTCTTTTGCATATTTCGGTGATAGGATTGATGGAATGTTTGTTAATGCCTATTTCTTGATTGCCAATGAGCAAAATTAATGATTTTCCTTTGATTTCCGAGCGTATTAATGATTTACATGGCTAATAGTGCTTTGGCAGCAGGAGTCCGTCTGGGTCGGATTTCTCCGGAATTCCGCCCCGAATGTATTTTCCCGGATTATACGATTTTCCTGGATTATTTGATTTCTCCGGATCTCGGAAGATTGGCAATTGGCATTTGGTTTTAATGGATTTATATGATGTATGCTAACCTTTTGGATTGATATGAGCTTAATAATTGAATTCTAACAATGATTCTTGGATGTGCAGGCCGAATCAAGCAAAGCTGCTGCTGGGAAGTCCAAAGGTGGTGCGGGGGCATCTGTAGTTTCCGAGACAGAAAAATTGAGATTGGACATGAAGAGTCAGGTCCCAGAGAGTAAGATATCCTCCGTGTGGGCGGATGTGTCCGATACAAATGTTGGTGCCTGGCGTTATGAGGAATTCAAACAAAGAACAGCTGAGAAGGACCAGTCGGCATTGAGGCAAGGGATGATGAACTCAGGGTTGGTACATGTGGCAGGGTTCCCTCCAGCAGTCCAGTGCTACGAGCTGATTTTGGAGTGTGCTAGGCAGTACGCTTTTGACACACAGATGGTAGTTAGCACTGAGGGACGAGTGTTGGCAAATTTCAGTCCAGCCTCCATTGCCCGGGCCTTCAGCATGCCGGATCTCCCCTCGGTCTGCGCCCTAAACATTGACACTGCTCGCACATATTATGAGAACGAGCCAGTTAAGGCTCAACAGCTTATCAACTCATGGCTTGAGAAGCCCAAATCTCACCACTCCAAATTGCCCAAACAGTTGCACAGGGTGAAGTTCAGGCCGGATATCTATGACGCCATCACACTGTTGAGCAGGGTGGCCGGACTTAAAACTGCCGGGGTATTGGAAAATTGGATGGTCCATGTGATCACCAAGATAGGCCAAGGAACGAATTACCACTGGGCAGGACTTATCAGTGCAGAAATAGATAGGCAACTGAGGAATTTTTTGGAAGGAAAGAAGTTTACCATGTCCTCCTATGTCATATATATACTGGCCATCTCCTACCCCTACAAGGGACTGACTCTGGCGGGAACCGTTGGACAAGACATTATCTATGAGGTCTATCCGGAATTGCACGTCGGACACGAAGATTATAGGAGGGCCAATGATGCCTTCACTATGCACATTACCCGCACCCTTCAGAATGCAGAGCACATTAGATTGTCCGATGGGGCTAAGGGGTTGATTAAGAATTACGGGGCCTGGTTCATCCAGTTCCCCACTTTCACTTATCTCTGGATTGATGGATGCCCCGTTGTTCCCTACAGACTGCCCAGGTATCCCACTGACCACATAGTGCTACTGGAGGTCGTAAGACAAATTTGTGAGTTCGATACGGTGGTGAAGAGGGAGAAACATAAAACTGGTTTTGGAGGTGACTTCCCTCTTGGGATTGGCGTGGATGTGATGTGCCCTTTCATTCAACCAGCTCACACTGCAGGTGAGGAATTGGCCGCCTATGGATTCTCTTTCCATTCAAAGAGAATGAATTTTGACATCACCAGAGGGGCACAGAAAAGGGCTACCTGGGAATACAGGCACAAAGAGGACTTGGAGGACTACTGGGTCAACATCAAGGATGACCTTGATGCACGAAGGAAAAGGTATTCCCGGCTACCAGTAGAGGCAATTAGGCAATACAATGTGAAGTTGATTCCGGATCAGCTGGAAGATGATGGAAAACTGGTCCAGGACCACGTATATGAGCCCATTAAGGATAAGTCAGTAGCAGATATTGATTGGAATGAGCCTGAGGTGACAGAGTTGGACGGCTTAATGGCTCTAGTGCTAAAATTTACCTTTTCTTGGATCAAACATGAGGTATGGGTGTTGGAAAATGCCAATGTACCCTTCACTTTCGACTTGATGGGGAATCTCAACCCCATGTCCACCTCTGAAGAATCCGAGGAAGAGGACCCCAAAGGGAAGACAGCCAAGGCCTCTCTCTTCAAAATCAAAGTTAGAAGTCCTAAGGGGACTCAACCTACAGCAAAAAGGAAACCTATCGGCAAACGCAGGTGGAAGACCCTGACTATCAGCAAGTCCTCGGACGAGGAGGAGGCGAAGAAAGCTGAAGAGGAAGATGTTCCTCCACCGCCCAAGAAAGCCAGAACTGCAAGGGTGGCGAAGAAGAAAGGCCAGATGACTTCAGAGGATGAACCCCCAATTGTGGATGTGGAAAGCTCCGGAGGGGAGAAGACCAAAGTATACACTAGAAGATCCAGAACTCCTTCCCCAAAGGATGCTGCACAGCCAAAGGATTCTTCTCCAATATTGCCAGCCATTGAACAGGACAAGCATGTCTCTCCTCCACAGAGTGTAACAGAACCGGAGAATCTAGATGAACAGGAAATCAGCGGAGAGGCAGAGCCGTTTAAAGAAGGGGCATTATTCAGTGAGGCTGCCGAGCTCGATGCAGAGACAGAGGAGAGGCACACTTCTCCCTTGGTACAGTATGAGGATTCTCCGGAGAGTGAGAAGGGCCGCGGATCGCCAGAACCGGAGGAAGGCCTGCCTGCTCGGACTCCATCACCAGTGTTTCCAGAATTGGGAATTGAGGAGGCTGTTCAGAGCAAGGAGACCCCTGAGAAGAAAGAAGATGACAAGGCAACAACTGAAGAAGAAGTCGAGGTGACAGTAGCAGAAGAGGAGAAAGCCACAGAGGACCCAGGGAAAACTGACACAGAAGGAATCCGGACGGACCCTGTAGCCCCGGACTGGTTAGAAAAGGAAATAGCAAGGAAGAAACAGGTGATAGTGGAGGACACTCCTCTTGACTGGGATGCAATGTTATCCCAGATTGGTAAGGGGAAGAAGAAGAAGGCTGCCAGGATAATTTCCCGGGTAGAAAGGGATGAAGTACACAACCGTGTAGTCCACATCGCCACCCCTGTTGCAGATAAAACAAGAGATGAGGTAGCAGGCCAGGATTACAGTGTCCAAACCATTAACCTTGGGCCGGCCTCCCTAGAACAAGACATTGAGGAATTCGAGGGGTCAAGTGCTGTAATTGTAGACAGATTGAAGAGGGAGACTCAGACAAAGTGAGAATTGAAAAAGGAAAATGAAAGGTTGAGGAAAAGCTTAGAAGAGGTCATGAAACCTCTATGGTCCCTCCATCCGTCCTCCTCTTCTACTCCCGGATTTCTGCCGAAGGAGACGATCTCTGGCATAGAGAAGATGAAGGCCTCCACACAAGCTACCACAGACTGGTTGATGAGTGTTCGGACACAAGGGGATGAAGCTATTAAGGAGATCCTGTCTGTTGGCAAGGATGCAGTCCGAGGAAAAGAGCTGATGGAAAGCATCCTTTCTCAGGATAAGAATGATGTCGATTCCCTGCTGCAGAAGACAAAGATTATTCTAGGGCATGGCAAGGAACAATTGGGCAAGGATGGAATTCTCCCCTCCACCAGATTGGATGAACCGTGGGAATGGTTCGAGGCATTACAGATCAGGCAGGGAGGCCTGAAAAAGATACAGAAACGAAGAAAAACCATTGATGCCGACCTTACTGCAATCTATGATGGTTGCATTGCATTTTTTGAAGTAATGACAGGGAGGAATAAGATGGCTCCTAAGTACCTAAGTTTAGATCAATTGAAGGAATGGTGGCATGAGGTTTATGCCCCGGATTCTGATGAGGTTGTCATTGGCCATATGCTTGACGATGCAGCTACATATTTGGCAGTGATAGATAGATACCTGACCAGCATAAAGGATTGGAAGAAAACCATTGAGCGGTCCAATGAAGGGATTGATTCGATTAAATGCCGGCTCAAAGTTTTGCCATTGCCACCTGTTGCTGAGCTGGAGGGAGTTTTCTCGAAGGTCCAAGGGTCACCAGCGCGGAGGAAAGACAAAGGAAGTAGCGGTTAATGTTTACCTCGAGATTTGTGCTTCCCTATTATCATAGGGCATGCATTGGACCAGACTTCCTTGGAGACTGTGCCTTGGCCGACTTGGATGATGGCATTAAATGTGTGCCTTAGTTTGTTTCCTTGGCCGACATGTTTTGGGGGGAAAATTTGATAAATAGGCATTCTTGCCTCATTGTAAGGGTTCAGTTCAGAAGATTTTGATAGTAAAGATTAGCAAGAGCAATAGTTAGAGTTTTTTAGAATTTCTTGAAGCAAATATCATATTCAGAACAGTTGAATTGTTGCAGCATTTGATGATTAATACAATTGAAGGCATTGTGGTTTTCCTGGTGAAATCCTTTGTGTTATCTCATCTCGCATGTTTCTTTTGTTCTATCTTTTATATTGCTTGAAGATCTAGGGTTTAATGTTCAGAAATAAATTAGTTTAGTTGGATAAATGGTGTATGTGATTTCATATTTGGAATGTCGGTAGCTATCTTTGGTCTATACTCCCAGTAACTATCTGATTGTAGTAGGCTGGTGCAGTCAACCTGGACCATATATTCAATGTGCTTAAGTTCGGTTGTAGATGCAAGTCTATGATTTGAAAATTTGTATTCCTCAGAAGATTGCACTGTTCCTGTAAGATTGCTTTGTGGGTCAAACAGGAATTGGTTATTTGAGATAGGTCCATTCCAGATATATGTCATTTGCAGTGCTTGTCCTTTCGGTAATTTAGATCTTATCACTTTCCTTGCATCCCTATCTTTTGCAATTTCTTTATTATTCGGTTAGACTTAGGATTCAAGATCATCATATTGTCAGATCTGATAAATTGAAAGGGTTCAGTCTGCTTGTAGTAAGGTCCGATTGTGATTACCAGCAATTTCACATTTCATCTGAGTTGTTTTATGCATTGTTATGACCTAACACCCGAGAGACCTTGGGGTGATTTTCAACAATTTATTGTTGGAGATTATCTTTCAAGAGAGATAGAATATCATTTTCTGTCTGAGTTGTTGCTGTGCAGAAAACACCATCAACAGATTGGCGCTAGAAGGAGGGCCTGAATGAGCACACTGGATCGTTTCTTGAATGCCATCTCTCCAGAGAGATTTAGGAGAAATACCAGATCCATCACCAGAGAGGAAGATTTAGAGGAGCTTCAATTTCCCAATAGGTCAAGAAGGACTAGAGGGAGAGGAGAATCATCATCGCCCGCTCCATCACCAACATCATCCACATCCTCATATAGGGGAGTATCATCATTACCTATCCCTTCACCAACATCGTCCATATCTTCTCACCCTGAGGTTGAAGCAATACCCGTTCCTGAAGAGGTTCCCCCTCAACAGCCCCAACCTACCATTAACCAACCAAAACCTCCACCCCCGCTCTTACCAATGGCTTTCCTTGCCAATAATCTGTCACCTTTGTCCTTCGGTGCTTATAATGTAATGCCCAAAAATCCTGAGCATTTCTGCTCGAAATTCCATGTGAATGACCCGAACAGAACTGCAGAAGAACACATAAGGATTTTCCAAACTTGCCTTAAAGACAGAGGAATTGTCCATGAAGATGTTGCTTGTAGGTTATTTCCTTATTCCCTGGGTGAAGAAGCCTTTTATTGGTACAACCATCTCCCTGCTGGCTCAATTCAGAATTGGAGTGACCTTGAAAAGACCTTTCTGCAAAAGTTCCGAATACCCATCAGTGCTAATGAGCTATACCTGCAATTTATCAAAGTCAAGAGAGAAGTCAACGAACCCATAGCCAGTTTCAATAATAGATTCCACCGTGCGTTCACCAGATTGCAAGACCCATATGTCCTAGATGATGGTACTGCCCTGGGAGTATATTATGAAGCTCTGGATAGTCTAACGGCAACCTTTCTGAAATGGAGACCTAACCCTCCAGCCACCTTGACAGATGCTTATACGGAGGCTGTCAAGCTTAGCACAGACTTGAGACAGCACTTGACGGGGCCATTGCCTTCTCTGGGACCAGTTGCACATCCCAACCAGATTCAGGCAGTAAATCAAGCTCTCACCAATCATACCCCAATTATGAACCCAGTTCCCCAATTACCCATAGTACCACACCCTGGTCATCCCATGAACCAAATCTCTCCTATGACAAACTTCCCTCAACAACAAGTGAACCAACCCATGTATCAGTCACAGCAGAATAGCTTCCCTGCTTACCTGCAGAATTCTGAGGTGCTGCACCAGTCTTTGGGATCCGCCACAATGCCTATTCCCCCTCAGAGTAACCCGAACCAGATCCCTTACCAAGATCCTAATAGGGAGAGAATTGATGAAATGGCTGAACAAATCAAGAAGTTAAATCTGGAAGTGACTTACCTGAGAAATCAGAATAGTCAGTTGCAAGCTGCTCAGAAGGGAATGCAATCTAATCATAACAGGGAGTTCTCACAAGGACATAACTTTGACAAGGGACAGCGTAATGACAGAGGGTTCTACAATGATAGGGGATATAACCAGGATAGGGGTTACAACAATGACAGAGGTTTCAATAATGAAAGGAGGCAGAATTTTGATAGAGGCCAAGGAAGTGGATCAGGATTTGATAAAAGGCCACCACAAGGACAAAACAGAACTTGGAATACAGGGCCTAATAATGGAGGAGTTCCTACTCCATTGGATCAGCCAGCCAATCAGATTGTTAATCAATCTGTGAACAAACCAGTCAGCCAGGATAAACCTCCTAACAGTGTATATTTGGCAGAGGCAGCCCTATCAGGATGGTGCAGACTCCATAAGACAAGCCAGCATTCAGAACTGGAATGTCCAGAATTTCAAACTGCAGCTTCCATTTTTTAGTATGAGGTGGAAAATAATGCTAATGGACAGGAGATTGTCCCCTCTAACTCCTATGATTCTCCTTTGCTGGTATTGAATCATGCTCCTTTTCCAGCCAGCAAGGAAAATATGCCAGAAGAACCCGATTCCCGTGATGAAAC
>VDFB02149804.1:0-14731 GCA_007258455.2 Sequoia sempervirens
ATATATTTATACGAAGGTATTTAAATATATATATATATATGTTTATGATATATACAATATATATATATACTTTACATATTGATTTTACACTTTTGGAATTATACTTATTCTTATTTAATAAAGAAGTCTATTTATTGAAGACTTCTTTTGACAATATAATCAATGGCTAAAATATGTCGATATTGGACATTATTATGGAAGTCGACTTTGGAACATACACGGCACTGTGTAAAAGCCACGAATCACCAGCCAAGAATACAAATGAGAGACATAGCAATACGTCTAAATTATGTTGACTTTGACTTGGTCGATATGAGAAATGAAGAAAACGTGGACTAAGTCCAACACAGTTATAATGTTCAGTCAACTCAACCCATAAAAATAGTCGATTCAAGTTATGTGTTGCTGAATTATGATGGACTTATTCCCATCACCTGAGAATCGCGCCAACTTACTAGTTTTGGTGCCACCTCTATTTTCACTTTCCTGTAGATGTCATTTTGGGAGAAATATACGAATTTTCCATGTGCAGGTTGAAATGGTCTTGAGAATGTTGTCAATATGAAAGCCAATTTGTTAATGAAAAATGTTGAGTCTAAACTTAATCTGTCGCCACCTTTATGCTAAATCATGTTGCATGGAATTGGTGTCATTCCTCATGCCAAAACTATAGGATTTCTAAAGGCCGGTTGCTCTATAAATAGTCGCACCAACTCACTTGAAACGTATTCTCTCTTATTCATTCTTGTGTTCATTATTGGCAACCAATCATTATCATTTTCTTGTGAAGAACATTATCTCCATTATACCATTTCATTTGATAGAGACATATCATACCAAGATCTATACGTCCTTTGTTGTTTATCATATCTGAGTTTTTACCAGTCATTATCATCTGTTAATGAGTGAGAAAAGAGTGAGCTTTTGTGAGGAAGAGTTGTCTTATTGCTTGAGAGAAGTGTGCTATCAACAAGAGAGGGAGAGGGAGTCGTGTTGGGAAGCTAAATTAAGTTGAACTACTGTTTTGGAGAAGGCTGCACTGTCATCATTATCTGGGATAAGCGATAACAAGCATGGCAACTTCTTTTTATTATTTACTTGGAATTGATGTGTTTTCTATGCTGCATGGAATGTCTTTTCTGTTTGAGCTATAGAAATATTTAACATTGCTTTTGAAAAAGGGAATTAAAGCTTTTAGGTTGTTTTCATATTATGCTTGTAAGAACTCCATAATAGGAGAATAGTGTGTTTCTTAGTTAAATGTACACTAGTCTTGATTGAATACAAGAGTCACTTGAGGTACACCTAGCTAAGTTATTAAATTAACTAGGAAAGCTTGTGTTACTCCTAGGATAGTAATCTAGTATGGGAGGGAGCTTGTGTACTTACTTGCTAAATAGATTCATTACAAGTAGATTAGTATGTTGTAGGTTAGTTTGGGATGACGGATTATCCAACGAAGGACAAAACCTATGCGTAGTGTAAGATAGCCTTAAGTCAAATCAGCCCTGAGTAGTGTATGTGATAGATGACTTCATTCAAAGTACTAAATGAGAACACTTTGGCCATAGTATTGCAATGTACGAGACTCCACTTAGTTGTGTGACACTTGAGACTACACTGTCAGTTCACCGTGATCCAGTATTACATGCTAGTTCGAGATTGTCGGATTACAAAGGTTCTAGTTATGTAGGACACAACACTATGCTCAATTGGTTGTCGTTATAGATTACTCTACCAATCTCTTCGTCGAAGGGAAGGGCCATCTATCGAATGATAGAATGTGCGGGGGACCGCATTAAGAGTTTGTGGTTGGCAGAAAAGCGCCTGAGTGATGCTTCTCCTCCACAGAAAGCGACAGAAGAACCAAGATTTGAAAGGAAGGATCCTGGACCGTCTTACTACTATTTGTTCTAAAGCTCTACGAGCTATGTATGTAATTGAATGCTTTCATACATTGAAGTATATTTGAAATGAAAAGGAATTCATGATGTAAAATGTTTTGTATCTTGATTGGAAATTGTCAATAAAAGTAAAGAAAAATTTTATTATCATGGCTTTATTACTTGTTTATTTACTCGTTTGGTGTAAATTAAGAAATTTTTACTTTAAGGGTGGGTTAGTACGTTACATTAGGGATCATGGAAGCACAATCACTATATGCCAAAGCATATAAATGCCAATTTGGGATGACATAAATTCTATAGTCGGGGCATGTGATTAGTAAAGAGGGAGTCAAAGTGGATCAGGATAAGATTCAAGCTATTTTGGATTGGCCGCCACTTAAGACATTAACCCATCTGAGGGGATTCTTTGGTTTGTGCAATTACTACAGGAGATTTGTTAAGAGTTTTTCACAAATGGCAGCGCCCTTAGCAGGCTTGACCAAGAAGGGATCTTTTCTCTAGATGAATGTAGCACAAAACACCTTCAACAAGCTCAAGGAGGTAATGAGCTCATGTCCAATTTTAGCATTGCCAAATTTTTCTCAACCCTTTGTTTTGGAGTGTGATTCTTCTAGTGAGGGCAGTAGAGCTATCCTAATGCAAAACAAACACCCTATAGCGTTTGAAAGTAGGAAGCTCAATGAGACAAAAAGAAGATTTTTCATTTAAGATAAGATGTTAGACATTATGCATGTATTGGCTAAATTCAAGCAGTATTTGGTAGGGAGAAAATTTGTGGTAAGGACAAATCACAACAATTTGAAATACTTCCTCAATAAGAAATATTTGAACAAAAGGCAACAAAAGTGAGTAGGCAAGTTGTAGGCCTATGATTTTAATATTGAATATGTTAAGAGAAAAAGGAACGTAGTTGCAAATGCCCTATCCAAGAAGCCTACCTTGTGCTCAATGACAAAGATATTAGTGGATTGGAAGGCTCATCTCTTGGTTAAATATTTGAAGAATGCATTTTCTTGTGATGTTATGGAAGGGAAGATACAAATGATAGGGTACATGGTAAAGGATGATCTCTTTTTATACAAGGAAAGGATATACCTTGTTTCAAAATCAAAGATAAAGGAGAAGATATTGAGAGTTGTCCATGACACACCATTAGCAAGACTCCTTCATTACTTTAAGACTTACAAGCAAATCAAGGAGAGGTTCACACGGAGGGGACTCAAAAATGATGTATTCAGACATGTTAAGGAGTGTCTAACTTGCCAACAAAATAAGTCAGAACATACTTTTCCAACATAAATATTGAAGTCTCTACCTATTCTAAAGTTGAAATGAGAAAGCATATCTATGGATTTCATCATTGGTCTTCCACGAGTATAGGGTAAGGATTGAATTTTTGTTGTGGTCAACAAATTGACCAAGTATGCTCATTTTTATATCATATCTTCTGACTTTAATGCACCCCAAGTTGCAAAATTGTTTTTCGAGAGGTATTTAGACTCCATAGCCTACCCAAGAACCTTGTCAGTGACCAAGACAATAGATTTCTCAATATGTTTTGGCAAGAACTTTTCAAGTTGACAAGACTGAATTAACCCTGGGCACTAGTTGTCACCCACAAATAGATGGGTAAACTAAGATTGTCAATAAGTGGGTGGAAGAATATTTGAGAAACTATGTAGCAAGACAATAGAAAGCTTGGATCATATGGTTATATTTGGGTGAGCACTGCTACAATACCATATATCATATGTCTATCGGCATGACTCCATTCAAAATTCTATATAGATATAGTTGGGTCCAAGATAGTCAAGACATACTAAATTCACTTAAGGAGAATCTCCAACAAGCACAAAACCAGCAGAAATTATATTCAGATAGACATAGGTTAGAGAGAACTTTTGAGGTTGGTGAATTAGTTTTCTTGTGGTTGCAACCCTATAGACAATCTTCTCTAAAGAAGAGTGGAGCAAAGAAGCTAAAGCCACAATTTTATGGGTCTTACAAAAGTGTGAGAAGGTTAGGAGAAGTTGCCTATGAGCTAGAGTTGCTCAAGCACAACAAGATTCATAATGTATTCCATGTTTCGTGCCTCAAGAAGATGCTTGGCTAGCATATTCACATTCATCAAAGCTTCCACCATTGGATGAAGAAAGTAAATTGATCTTGGTTCCTAAGGCTATTGTAAATGTATGAAAGAAAAGTTGAGATGCAAAAGCATCATAGAATACTCGGTCCATTGGAAGGATTTACCTCCAAAAGATGCCACTTGGGAAGGAAAACAAATTCCTCAACATCAAAATCTACAATTGCTTGAGGACAAGCAATTCAAGGGAGGTTGTAATGTCTTGTTCACGAGCATGAGGTTTATGGAGGACCCTTAACCTATTTTAATTCCCAAAGGCTAACTAGGATGTTGCAAGGAAATAATTAATTAATTAAATTAAGTTGTCTAAAATTGATTTTAAAGGCAACTTGAATTTAATTAATTATTTTTAAAAGGTTGGACACCCAGTAGGCAGGGGGTTGGTTAGTTCATTGGTGGCATGGCCAGCTAGTTGGGTGCATCCCAATTCCCCATAGTTTGGATAGGGGTTCGATATGATAGATCCCAATTATCCAAACCGCTATATGATAGATCTCAATTATCCACCCACCCCTTTATAATAGCAGTTTGGATAGGGGTTTGATATCATAGATCCTAATCCCCTATAGTTAGATAGGGGTTCAATATGATAAAATCTATACCCATTGATTCAGCCGAGGCCACTCCAACATTCAAGTCTTTCTGTGCCAGTCCCTTTCATCTAGTGGTTAGGACATCGTCTTTTCATGTTGAAGATACGGGTTGGATTGGGCAATATTATAAGAGTGACTTAGTTTGGATCCCATAAGTAAAGTTAAAATAAAAGAAATTTTCAAAAATCACTTTTGGAGGTAAACAAAAAGTTGCAGAAAAATAATATTTTATTGTTTCGGAAAAGTGTATAAAAGGAGAATTGAAGGAGAGAAAGCTCATTCTAGGCATTTTATCAGACCCTAGCTTATTGGAGGGATTGAACTTGGTTAATTCTTCAGCTGAAGGATGAAAACTCTTTTGGCAATTGATTTCAAGGATGAAAACCCTCCTAACTGATTGAATGAATTCATCCAGGATTCACCATTGTACTTCATTGATTGGACAAACTGAAGGAGACTTTTTCAGTTTACGAGTTTGAAGTGAAAATATTGAAGATTTTCAATTTTTTGAGGGCTGCTACAGTATTCTGTACAGCTGTTATAGTAATATGTATGGCTACTACAGTAATCCATATTACTGCTACAGCATTCCATACCATGGCTACAGTTGCCTATTTCAGTTTATTGTGAATTTTCTGATTTTTGGAGGTGGAATATTGTCATACTGGTTCACTGCCTTGAATTCTGAGTTATATCAAACTTAGAACAGCAGCCATTTTGCTGCTATTTTCCATCATTTTTCCCATTGCAGCAGATAAGAGTTAGTATTTTGTTGCATTAACATTCTGAAAGTTATAACAGTTGGATATATATTTCTAAAACGTTATTACTGTATTTCATATGTTTTGGAAAAGAATAAAATCAGCTTCTTGCATTGTTATTCATTCGTCATTTTGTCAAATACTTGAAAAAGTTAAAAAAAAATTAGTGGGGGGATATTTCATCGGTACAACTCAAAGAAGTCGAAGATCTAAAAGTCATATCCATCAGAGCTCTTCCTTAGCATTTTCATACTGGATCTATCCATACATCTTCGCCATTGAAGTGCCGCATTCAAGGAATTTTATATTTTAATTACATTGCTCAAACACACATTAACCCTTTTGGAAATTCTTACAAATTCTTCCCTATACCACATCCTCCTCTGCTATCACTACTGAAATATACAAGTGTTTTAATTGACAAAATAGTTCTTTATGTTGCTCAAGGGTCATAGTTGTTAAACATAAAACGAAATAATATTAACCTTGAATATTTTTCTAGGGCTAGCTCTGTTATGTGTCATTCTATAGTTCCTTATTTTTTAACTGGATTCCACTGTTGGCATTTACCTGTGTATCATTGTAAGGCTAAAACATCAACACCGTGGAATCTAGATATAAGAAAAACAAAGTGTTTACCTGTGGAAATCTCAAGAATTTATCATTCTATACTGCCAATGGAATTGTTACTTGGAATTATCTAAAAAAAATTGAAATAAGATTCAACTTTTTCGTAGTATTTAATTTAGAGCTCAAATAATAATCTTGCAAGGTATCATCTCATTTTAGAAGTGAAGCATTCATGCATTGACATCGAAGATAAAACTATAGTTAACCTGGTGGATTGTCATAGATCACCTATAATTTGAGTATATTTCAGTGTTCCTCCAAGTTTCCAGGACAGGGGATGCAAGGACAGAGTGAGGACATTCTGTCCCCATTGCTCCATCCCCAAAACATCTGAGATATCTGAAACGGCAGAAGAACCTTGGAGACACATCCCTAGGGAACACTAGTATATTTCACATTTTGTAATCATGTTCAAAAACAAAACCTTATTCAAGAAATCGCAAGACATCAAATTATAGTTATTGGAATTTTATCATATACCCATGTAAATAGATATATGAAGTAACCTAAGTTTGCTTGTTCTCTAACCTTCCTACACAACATAACGTATATTGGCTTTACAGTAGATAAAAGGGAACATATATTCCATAATCTTAATCCAACAGAATTTAATAAAATGCTATTCTTTATTCCTTTGGAAACCTCTATCCCTTTTTAGGCAGATATTTACCAATCAAGAAAGTGCAATCAAAAAATGAAAACAAAGTAGAGAAGGAAATACAAACACATGCTGCTACCTGGCCATGGCTGGGAACTATGATATACAACTTCCCCCACTTCAATTCCAACCTCCTCCCAGGTTTCTCTCCTCACAGCTTCTTCCAAGCTTTCCCCTGGCTGGAAGGAGATCAATGTTTCACTGTTAATTTCAACTGCAACAACCATCACAATAAAATGCTCTAAAGTACAAAATGGAGCAGGGAAATCACTCTCGATGATATTGAATAGGAATAGCCATCTACATGCAAATAACATGGAACATGACTCACATCTTACCTGCAACATGAACAAAATCAAATAATACTGAAAAGTTTGAGGGAATAGGTAGAGTAATTAAGAACTAATGGTCCATATTCAGATCAGATTTCATCAAAAATTTGTCATGAAACCTCAGAACTTTTCTGAAAATGAAATTTAATAAATAATTCAGAATTTTCAAATGTCATTTATTCTTGAATCCTAGTATCTGAATATTCAGGAGTTCAAGATACAATTGTGCATTCATAGGATGTTATTCTATCTTTAACAGTCCCAGAATTTGGATATGAACAAATGATAGTGTTTCATCCTCTTAATCCATGAATTTGTAATAATCACCCTATTTTTTATTTTTTTTAATCTTGTTAGCTCAACAAAATGGAAATTGATAAATAACTTTCCTTTCCACTTTCTAATCGCCAAGTTCCCAATGTGGGCGAGGTGAGAGCATATGGCATTCGAGATTACAATAATACTATAATGTCCCCATTAAAAGATAAGTATTGATCTTTATTTTAATAGCAATTTATTCAATTCTTCAACAATAATGTTTAGACGATAAATTTATCAAAGGTATAAAATATATATTATTATATTATTATATTATTATATATATTATTATATATACATCTTATACATATATACATTCTTATACATAGATATATTCTTAATAATATATAAGAACAAATCGAACTAAAAATATTTATAATTAGCAGGTCACTAATCGAATGTTTTCCTAGAGACAGATAGAAGAGACGTGATCTTTCGCCAAAGGTAGGTCGATAGGAAAGGACGTGATCTTTCACTCAGAAATGTATTTAAGAAAGGCGATTGAAGGATCAGATGGCATCAGAGGTTAGGAGAAAGGAGGAGGAGGAGATAACGCAGAACAAAGCCACCATTCGGAACGTGGAAGATACAGACCAGAAGCGGTGAACTCTGTTTTAGAGCTAAGTACGCGGACCCCAGAGATTCAAATAACTCATTCTCAGATCGCGGGATTTATAGATGGCTAAGGATCAAACCTAATCACCTCTGAGAAGGACGTCCATCTCTCACAATTACCACAGCAATATACAAAACTAATATCATTCACAAGGATTAACATTCTCAGAATTCGACATTTCACTACAAGCATATCACTTACTAAATTTCCAATTATAATCATTAATCAGAAGTTATTGTCCCATTTCAAAGGTTTAATACAAAAATCTTTAATCTTTCCAGAGTTAGCAATAGTAAATCAAATTGAATAAATAGAGAACTCACTAGGACATCACAGTGGTATCAAAGCCACTTTCCTGCCATTTCGTGGGAAATCATGCAAATGTACAACCGAAGAGGCGCCAAGAACAACACACTAGGGAACGACACCATGAGGGATGAGCTCCGAACTTTCATGGAACAGACCAACAAAAGATTTGAGGAAACTAATCAAATGATACTTCAGGCCCTTCAGAACATAAACAGCAATAACATTCATGAAAAGGTCGCCCAAAGAAGAGAGATACCTTCACACCACTCGGAAAATGAGCATTCAACTCAAAGCTCTGCAATGAGACCCACCATGCCCCCATTCATTCCAAGTGAAAATGTCATCGAAGAAGAAAAAGAGCCCAATGCAACTAGCGTAGAAGACATTGCTCAAGCATACGCTGCATTAGACCCCGCAGTTAAGAAGCACATATCATTCAAGGAATACTATGAGGTTAAAACCCAAACTAAGCCAAGTAGAAGGAAGCACCATTCCAACAAAGACCTAAAATCAAGAATTAGTAAAATGTCCTTGCCCTATTTCAACGGATCCGGGAAGCTTACTGCACGATCATGGGTCCAAAAACTTGATACTTACTTATCGCTCAGCCCCATGACGGAAGAAAGTGCCATTAAATTTGCCATTCTCCACCTAGCGGGAATCACTCACGATTGGTGGCATCATGGACTAATTACCCAAGGCCATCAAAATGTAGTCACATACAGTGAGTTCACACAAAAACTCATCAATAGATTTGATCAAAAACACCCCGAGTGGTACTTCAAAGAGCTCACTCAACTTAAGCAGCATGGAACTGTAGAGGAATTTGCAAACGAGTTCCAAAGACTAGCAGTCATGGTCCCTGACTTACCTCAAAGAAGGCTTACCTACTTATCATCGAAGGACTCAAAGAACCAATCAAGAACATAGTAAACCCACTTGAGCCACAAACAGTGGGGGAGGCAATCCAGAAGGCCATGAAGGTTGAAAACAATACTTCAAAAGAAAAAGCAAAGAATCCCTCATCCAAGCCACAACCTAAACAAGATCAAGGAAAAGATATTAAAGGAAGATCTTGCTACTTCTGCTATGAACCATGGGGACAAGGACATTATTGCAGCAAGAAGGAGGCCATCCAACTGAAGGAAGAATTGAAGAGGAAGAACAGATCTTTTAGGTGCAAGGAGCCAAGGGGAGAAAACCATCAATGTAAGAGAGGACAATTGCATAAAATGGAAGAAGCTTCGGATGAAGAGAATCCTACCAAAAGATCTAGAAGCGAACCGGAAGAACAAGGAACCTTAGCAGTCATTTCCCAAACAAACGAACATAGACCCTTTCGAATCAAAGGAACAATAAAAGGGCAGAAAATCATTGCATTGGTAGATAGTGGGGCTTCCCACAACTTTATCAGCAAAAACTTAGTATCAAGAAGGAAGCTAAAGACTCAAAATTTCAATGGATTTAAGGTAGCTCTAGCAAATGGATCCATGGATCAAAGCAACCAGATCATTCCTCAATTAGAAATCCAATTGGGGAACCATACCATAAAAGGAGACTTCTATGCTGTAAACCTGCAAAATGATGTGATCTTGGGGATGCCTTGGATAAACTCCCTAGGACGTTTCACCATGGATAACCCCAACTTGGAAATATGCTTCAAACATCAAGAACAAGAGGTTACATTAAAGGGATTGCCGAATGGATCTCCCAAAGTGGTATCATGCAAAAGAATGGAGAGGATTGTAAGGCACGGCCAAGGGGAATGGATAGCTCAATGCATGGTGTTAGATAAGTCACCCTCTCACGAGCAAGCTATTCACGTTGATATCCAACCGATTTTAAGAAGACACAAGAAGATTTTTGGAGATATTCCCCCAGGTCTTCCTCCAAAAAGGGGATTTGAACACTCCATAGAATTAAAAGGAGCAAAGCCAGTGATAACCACCCCTTATAGGCATCCCCAGAAATTCAAAGAGGAGATTGAGAAAACTATTAAAGAGCTGTTGGAAATGGAACACATTCAACCAAGCAATAGTCCTTTTGCATCTTCCATTGTATTGGTCAAAAAGAAAGACGACACGATGCGAATGTGCATAGACTACAAGGCCTTAAACCAAAAAACTATCAAGAATCGGTACCCAATCCCAAGGATAGATGAACTATTGGATGAGCTCCATGGAGCAAGATATTTCTCCAAAATCGATTTACACTCGGGATATCATCAAATACGAATCAAGGAGGATGTACCAAAAACAGCATTTCAGTGCCATTATGGGCATTTCGAGTTCCTAGTCTTGCCTTTCGGTCTCACCAACACTCCAGCTACCTTCCAATCATGCATGAACCATATTTTTCGCCAACAATTAAGGAAATTCTTACTAATCTTCTTTGATGACATCTTGATCTATAGCAAAACATGGGAAGAGCATCTCCACCATATTGAAGAAGTTTTAAGTATTCTGAAATCAAAATCTCTTTTTGCAAAGATGTCAAAATGTGAATTTGGACTAGAAGAAATACTCTATTTGGGTCATAAAATCAATGCGGAAGGAGTAAGCATGGGTGAGGAGAAGATCAAAGCCATCAAAGAATGGCCAAAACCAAAGATTTTGACTCAACTTAGAGGCTTCGTGGGATTGTGTAGCTATTATAGGCGTTTTGTTAAAGGATTCTCCAAGTTGGTCGCTCCTCTCACAGATTTGACAAAAAGAGGTGCCTTTTTGTGGAATGACCAAGCACAACAAGCTTTTGATCGACTCAAGGAGGCCATGAGTACTTGCCCGGTCCTTGCCATTCCCGATTTCACACTACCATTTGAACTACAATGTGATGCCTCCGGAGAAGGAATCGGAGCAGTACTCATGCAAAAGAAACACCCAATAGCCTTTGAAAGCCGCAAGGTCACTGAGACAGAAAAGCACTACTCAGTTTATGACAAAGAAATGTTGGCAATTATGCACACCTTAGCAAAATTCCGACAATATCTAGTTTGTGGGAGGTTTGTCATCGAAACATATCACAATAGCCTATAGTACTTCTTGCATCAAAAGGACCTTAATGATCGGCAACAAAAGTGGGTAAGCCTAGTTCAAGCATATGACTTTGAGATAGAGTACATTAAAGGAGCCAATAATGGTGTAGCAGATGCTTTATCTAGGCGACCCTATCTCAACACCATCACAAGCATTTCAAGGGATTGGAAGAATGATATTGTTGTCGAATATGCCAAAGATGCACAAGCCTCTGAGATTTTAGAAGAATGCCAAATGAGGAATACAAGGTATGTGATGACCTCATCTTATATAAGGGTAAAATATTTCTTGTCCCACATTCAAAGATAAAGAACAGGATTATTAAGGAGTTCCATGATAGCCCCTTGGCAGGTCACCAAGGATACTACAAAACATACAAACAGATTAGAGAAGTATATTCGTGGAAGGGATTGAAGAGTGATATACTCAAACATATACAAGTGTATGACTTGCCAACAAAATAAGATGGAGCAGAATCATCCAGTAGGCCTTCTACAACCCCTACCCATTCCCAACCAAAAGTGGGAAAGTATCTCAATGGACTTCATAACAGGACTACCCAAGGTACATGGAAGAGATAGCATTTATGTGGTGGTGGATAGACTTTCCAAGTATGCCCATTTCTTTGCCATTTCATCAGAATACAAAGCATCTTGGGTAGCAGAATTGTTCTTTAAAGAAGTTTTTCGTCTTCATGGGATATCCAAAACAATCATCAGTGACAGGGAAAGTAAATTCCTTAGCCAATTTTGCTAGGAAACTTTCTAGCTAGCAGGGACCAATCTAACTCCAAGTACAAGTTACCACCTTCAAACAGATGGGCAAACAGAAATAGTTAACAAATGGCTAGAGGGTTACCTAAGGAATTATGTAACAGGACAGCAAACAGCATGGATAAAATGGCTACACTTGGGCGATGTTGGCGTCAAATCTAACACCTCTGGAGTGCAGGTTTGTACGGACAGCTATGTACACTACGCAATGAGTGCTCTTCAAATTAGGAGGGGAAGCTCCCTCGTTGTGCTGGAATGCATGGAAAAGAAAAGTAATCTAAGTCCTATCTTTTTGTTCTCCGGAAGAGGCACAAGGTTAAGAAAACCAAGAACGTTGCAGCTAAGGATTTTCTGGTTTCGAGATCATTAACTACAACTAAGCTAACTACTTTAAATCTATCCAATTCCTCAAGAAAACAGAGCATGAGGAAATGGAGCAGGATGATATAGACGATAAACGTGTTTAGATTCTCTACTTGAAGGCAAGGTGGCGCAACTATCATCTCAATCTAAACCAGCTTATTGGGCACAAAACAGATTTAAGACTTTACCAAGACAATTTTATGGAACCCTATGTGGCATAACACTCGATCGAAACAGCAAAGTCTTCACAAAACAGCCTTTATCTTTATAATCTCACGAAACCCTATGTGGCATAACCTTCGATTATATTGATAAAGATTCACAAAACAGATTTATCGCTGCAACTTCTCGAAACCCTATGTGGCATAACGATCAATCACAATGGTAAATTAACACAAACAGCCTTATCATCTCAATCTCTCGAAACCCTATGTGGCATAACAATTGACCTCAATGATAAAGATGTTCAAACAGATTTATCTAACTATGGGAGGAATTTACCACGCCAATCTTATGGAACCCTGTGTGGCATAACACTTGATCAAAGTAGTAAAGACTTCACAAAACGATTTTATCATCACAATCTCACGAAACCCTATGTGGCATAACACTTGATTGAAATGATAAAAGATTCACAAGACAGAAAGAATCCACCATCACAATTGCATGAAACCCTATGTGGCATAACACTTAATCATAATAGCGAAGACACATGAACAAATACCAAAAGAGCAATATTGAGGGCAAGGTAGGCGCAGCATATATTTCTCTCTCAAGCAAAAGTTATTTACAAATGAGCAAAAGCTCTTATTTATATACATCAAGGTGTAGGGAACCCTAAAATCACCTTGTGTCATCTATAGTTCCCGCAATGCATGCAAGCAATGCGCCAAACCCTAATTAAGTAAACTATACAGTCAACTGGGAAACTACCCTCAGTTTGACTGAAACATCTAATCTAAAAATGGACAATTGTGCGAGCATGCACGTCCTTATTGAACACAAGTTAACTGGAAGACTATCATCAGTTAACGTAAAACCCTAAATAAAACTCCAAGTAAACAAGATGAATCTCGGAATAGACATGCATGAGGTGAGACAGCCAGTTAACTTGAAAGGGTAACGCCAAGTTAACTCCTGTGTATAATGTCTATCCTGAGAGGTGAGAAACTGAAGTCTACTGGTTGTGATCTCGAGCAACCAATCCCTCAACGAGGCTGTCAACTGCATCAGCATCTGAATGTCAACAACTTGAGCAATCTTTGAAATCTTTGCACACTCAACCAGCATTTCATTGACTGGTAACTTTGGCGGCTCCGTAACTGAAGTGTTTAGCCAACATCTCTTCTACAGCTTGATACAAATCAGTCTCAGCTTTTCTGATGAAGTCATGAATTAAAACCGATTTGGTCTTGAATTCAATCTGTGTGTATTGTACTCTGAAAAACTCGCCTGTTGACTGTGAACACGGCTATATTCTGACAACATTTCTGAGAGCTAAAAATAACCTGCTGAAGCTAAAAATAGCCTTTCGAAGATTTATTTTCGGCGAAAAATCTGAGATATGGGTTTTGTCTAGAAGAAGATTCTAAGACAACCCAGAACATCAGAAATGCGAAAATCTAACTTCTACTCGACCATGCAAAGACTTTTCAGTTGAGAAAATTAGAAACTCGAGAACGAATGCTCTGGAGTTAAAAATTCCTGAAAAATCAAACGCACGATTTTAATTCGAGGAAGCTATATGAAAATGATCGAGATGTTGAGACTTGTCGAATTTTGCCAATTTCAGGAACATGCGAATTGAAATCTAAGAGAAATCTGAGATTGAAGGATGAAAAAGACGTTTTTATGATGCTCTTTTTCTGTGAAAATCGCCCTTGAATTCTTCAAATTGCTGAGAACTGTGAACTTTTAACCTGCAAAAAGATGTATTGGAGAAAATCGCCTTTGGAAATAGATGAGAAATCTGCCTTTGTTTGAGAAATATGAATCTCCCTTGAAAATACGCCTTTTGAATGAAGAAAAACGTATTTTGCTTGAAAATACGCCTTTGCCTTGAAGAAAAACGAATTTTGCTTTAAACTTGTTTTGAAAATATATAAAATTCGATTTCCCTTTGAAGATATGAATCTCTCTTTGAAAAATACGAACTTCTCTTAAGATTGGATTTTCTCTTGAGAAATACGAATTTCTATTGAAAGCTCTGTGAATTACAAATGATGGCGCCATGCTTAAAGAAGATGAAATTCGCACCAATTGAGCAACTGCAATACTTCAACACCCTGAC
>VDFB02149805.1:0-17137 GCA_007258455.2 Sequoia sempervirens
CCTAGATGTATTATCTTCCATGCAAGGAAGTGGAAACATCTATGTTGTTGAGCTAGATGATTCGACAGTTGTGATCTGAAAGTTGGAAACAAACCAATTCATAGAGCTGAAGCCAAAGAGATAGAAAAAAGAAGAGCTAACAGATGTGAAGGCCGAGGGGCTGGCCAGATGGTAGAGGGCCTTGAGGCCCAAACATAGGAGAAGAGAGAGCTCCTGATCATGAAGCATGTTTTCTGATTTCTCTTATGTTGATCTGCATTGTATATGTGATGGTATTGTCACAATGCAAAGATTGTTTAGTTTGAGAGGGTGATCAGAAACTGTACAGGGATATCTGTTGCTACCAGTTGTATCCAAAATGAACAAGATGTAATATTTGAAAGGGCTATGAGCCTGAAATTATATTGTAACCATTTGTTGCTGAATAATACAATGGCTCGATCTTTGGAGTGTGGGGTTTTTTATCCAAAATTATTTTCCCCACGTAAATCTTTGTGTTATGTTGCGTGTCTCATCTTTCATGTATGTATTGGTTATGTTAGAGAATCTATTAACACATGATGTTGAATTTACTTGTGTTTTTCTTAGAAGGATTAATGTGGGAAATAAACTGTGTCTGTTTTTGCTTTAGGACATAGTTGTAAGTGTCTTTGAGGTACTAATTGAAATTAAAGTTACCGAAGGCACTACTGGTTGGATTTTTCATTAGATGCACTCCATTGATTTCCTTACAGTTCTACCATAGAAGCTATGATTTTGGTGTCTTGCGAGACCTCCTTCATCACCATTGCAGTTGTGTTGACTTTGCCAAGATCATAGTCTTGCATTCTCCCTTCATTAGCCTTGAGTGCCTTTGGGTGGAGGCGGTATTGCTTCACTATCCTTCTTATGTTGTGGTTTGATACAGTAGCATTGTGTCTTTTGTAGTGTTCATACTCTTTATTTTTATTTCCTTTATTGCATTTTTTATCTTGTAGCTTTCTTGGTTGTTCATGGAGGTGGAAACACCAAAGTGGGGGTTTGACTGAGGCAAACCCCTATACAACCCCAACATTTTTCCTCTCTTGGCTATGTGTAGGTGCACGTGTGCATGGAGCTTGCTGGCGAACTAGACTTTTAGTGAGTTTTTCTTCATCACTCTTGATTTCATCACCTCCTTTATCATATTCATAGTTATTTCTCATACTTTATTATTCTGTTCATTTCATTAAACTTCATTAGCTAAACCATAAGTAGGTTTCTTGATATTTCGTATTGTACTTCTCAACTTTTTGGTTTTACGGGTGCCAGCGCACTAGAGAGATGCTAGCATTCCGCATTGTCGTCCTAGATCCACGTTATCATCCCTAGGCAAAGAGTTGTACAAAAAAAAACTTTTAAGTTTGAAGACATCAAATTCAGCTTATCACATCTAATCTTCACTACTTCTTGTAGTATTGCCTTCTCACTCAATCAGGTATATCTTTTAGGGAAGGTCCATTCAATTCAGGAATTGCACTAATTCAGGGACCCATTTGGGTGTACAACAACATATCTCTAAATCTCAATAGGTTACTTTGCAACAATCTCACAAAATTAGACCAACTACACAGACCTAGACCTCAAATTAGGTCTATTTTACAAAGAACCTTATGTCAAAGCTTCTTCCTAATCTCTGAAACTATTTGGAAAGCATTCAAAAAATTTCCAAACCTAAGAATTCTCAAAAAAATTTCAGAAACTCACCCTCCAAGGTGCCCAAACTACAAACCCTCTTTTCTAGCCAAAAACCTGGGGTTTTATTGAAAACCAAAGTTCTAGGCCTTCTCTAAACTTTCCACCACTTCAAAAAGATTCAAATACCTCTATACACACTCAATCAATCAAAAAATAACACTTCCCTAATCAATTTCATGCTTTTCCCTACTTAAACCACTCAATTTCACAAGGAAAAATCAATTTCCACTCCTAAGGCATTATGCTCAACACTTTATTCGGCCTCCTTGCACTCTCTCAACATTTACACACCTATTCCCTGATGTATCAGACCCATTCCAAAAGTTACAGTGGCCATAGAGAGTGGAATGGGTTAGTATTGCATTTTAGAGACTTTCAAAACCCTTAAAACAGGGTATATGCAACCGTTCTCAGAAATTTGATTATAAAAACCACAAAATTGAATAAAGTTCTATCAAACCACCTTTTGATGATGGATAACACTTATATACAATAGGTTTTGAAAACTTTTGGAACAAAAATCAACTGTACAGACCGTATACTGCCTGGTAAAGAAGAGAAAACACAAAATTATAAAAAAAGTAGAGATTTCTTTTTAATTTTCTTCCTTCTAATATTCAAGAGAGATTACAAAGTGATGTTTCCCACCTATTTATGATTTTCCCTCCAAATACCAACTAAATTTATCGTACAAAACTGAATTTTGAAATGACTGACTGTTGAACTTCCAAAAATTTGCCTTTTACAACTTTTGCAAGTTTACATAAATGACATCTTTTGCATTTTTGGCAATATTTGCAACATAGACCCTCTAAACACCTAATGACCACTAGCATGACTCAATTCAACATAAAATAGTCTAATTCAACCTTATTGAATGCTTTATGACCCAAAATCCTAAAGCCTACTCATTAACATCCTTGATTGACAAAATCTTTTGAATGGTGCCCCTACACCATACACCCCAGCTTGAAAATTTTCCAAGTCTCTTGGAAATGATTTAACAATTTGTCTACCATTGATCATTTCATGCTTTTTTCCTTCTTGCATTGTTCCATTAGGTTCTCTTTGCCTTTGATTCACATATTGCTTGTCATCCTTGACCTTGTCATCACTTGAAACATGCTCCATCTCCACACACTGCATAGTGGGGTGTCCTTTAACCTTTTCATCACCAAACCTTGAAGTTATGCCACCTTTCTCCTCTACACACAAGCCCTCATCAACTACCTTCTCTTCCATTTTTGTTTCAGGCTTGAACTCTTGCCAATCACTCTTCTTATCCTCATCCTTTTCTTTGTTAGTCTTGTTAACAACTACACCATCACACTTAGTAACCTCTGTCAGACCTGCAAACATCCTTTTCATTGTCCCATCAATTTCAAAAACCTCTATTTTATCACCATTTGACTACCTCTTCACTTCCTTTACTATCACAGGGTGCATGACTATCCCAACTATGATTCCATCACTCATTTCTTTCCTTTCCACAAGCATTTCACTCTTACACTGCACTGTATTAGACCAAGACACAATTCCATCTTTTCTCTTCCACATGGAAGCATTCTTCATTCCTATTTCCTGCACATTATGTTTACTTCTTCTATCTACTGTCCCAATAATATCAAACCTTGACATGGGTGCAAACCTCATGCTCTTACCTTCCTCAATACTCACAAACTCTTTCCTTCCAATCATGATGATCTCACCTTGTTCTTTTGCTTCTTCAATCAATGGATTCAATGTGAATGTTCTCCCATCCTTTTCAATTGTATAAGTGTTTTGTCTCCCATCATAAATTATTGACCTGTCAAACTGCCAGGGCCTTCCAAGTAACACATGGCAACAACTCATAGGCAAATTATCACAAAAAACCTTATCTCTATACTTACCAATTTGGAACTCAACTGAAGCTTGTTCACTTACCATAATGGATTTATTATCACTTACCCAAGACACTTTGTAAGGCTTTTCCCTAGGTACTCTTTACAGTTTCAATTTGTCCACCATTTCACTAGACACCATATTATTAGTACATCCTAAATCTACTATCACCTTACATACCTTGTTTTTGCACCTACAGGCTGTCCTAAATAAGGCTCTTCTCTGAATTAACTCCTTCTCCTTGGATGTCTTCAAGAGTTGTCTCTTTATCATCAAACTTTCTCCAACTTCAAGAGGACAACTATTATAATTTGAACTTTTAGCCTCATCCTCTTGGACAATTTTTGCTCTTCTCTCACTTTTCCTTTCTCCACCACTTGATGTAGAACCAAACTTCTTAGGGCATTTATAAAAAGGATGACCAAATTCATTACAATGGAAGCACCTACTAGCAAAAGTATTTGAATTTCTTCCACCACCATATTTGCCCCTTGTACCTCTAAAACCACCTCTGAAATCTACAACTTGCTCTTCCTTTTTGTGCACATCCTCTTGGCTCCCACTTGTTTGTCTTGGAGTAGAGAAAGATCCTCTTCCTCTTGTAGTGTTTCCACTTCCTCTAATTGTTTTCTCTTGTCTTCTTTTTACTTTTTCTTTTGCCTTCAATGTCATTTGATAACATTCTTCTACACTCCTTGGATTTGTCAAAGCCATTTCATCCTATACATTCAATCTAAAACCACCCAAGTACCTAGCTATATTTTCATCTTCATTATCATTATGGTTAGATTTCATACTCAACTTATAAAATTCCTTTGTGTATGCTTTTACATCCATTTCCTTTTGCCTTAAACTTTGCAACTTCTTAAAAATTTGAATAGAATAATCAAAAGGGAGAAATTTACCTTTTGGATTGGCTACCATCTTGTCCCATGTTACAATCTTCAATTTTCCTTGCTTCCTTCTCTCTGATTGCAGATAATCCCACCACAAAAGTGCATGACCTTTTACTTTTGTCTTGGAAATCTTGACTCTCTGTTCTTCAAGAATGTCTTCACACTCAAAGTAGTTGTCCAAAGATGCTATCCTATATAGTAACTCTTCTTCATTCAGATTTCCACCAAACTTTTGAACATCAATCTTTACCTTATACTTGTCACTCTTGACTTCCCTTAACAACTTTTCCATTCTTTGATCTTCAAGATCAAGTTCTTCCTCCATATCTTCAAACTCTTCATCATCTTCATCATCTGGATCACTTTCAACTTCTTCTCTTCTCTTATTGGTTTCCAAGGCTACCAACATTTCCTTTAGTTCTCTGATATCTCTCACATACTAACCCTTCAAATCACTCATCTCTTTTTCCATATTCTCTCCCTTTGGAGGCATCTTCACAACTTTGTCTTTTCACCTTCCACTCTTTCCTTTTTACAAACTTCACTCTTCTTCCTTAGAGATTTGGTACCTTCACTCTGATACCAATTGATGACAATCAGGGGAGGTTTTCAACACCAACACAACACAATCTCAAACAAAAACAACCTTTAAGTCTCAAGACATCAAATTCACCTTATCTCATCTAATCTTCACTACTTCTTGTAGTATTTCCTTCTCACTCGATCAAGTATATCTTTTAGGGAATTTCCATTCAATTAAGGACCTACACCAATTTAGGGACCCATTTTGGTGTACAACAACATATCTCTAAAATTCAACAGGTTACTTTGCAACAATCTCACAAAATAAGGGCAACTACGTAGACCTAGACCTCAAATTAGGTCTATTTTACAAAGAACCTTGGCTCAAAACTTCTTCCTAATCTCTAAAACCATTTGGAAAGCATTCAAAATATTTCCAAACCTAATAATTCTCAATTTTTTTTTAAGAACTCACCCTCCAAGGCGCCTAAACTAGAAACCCTCTTTTCTAGCCAAAAACCTAGGGTTTTGTTGAAAACCAAACTTCCAGGCCTTCTCTAAACTTTCCACCACTTCAAATAGCTCCAAATACCTTTGAACACACTCACTCAATCAAAAAATAACACTACCCTAATCAATTTCATGCTTTTCCTTACTAAAACCACTCAATTTCCACTCCTAGGGCATCATGCCCAACACTTTATTCAGCCTCCCCTACACTCTATCAACATATACACACCTATTACCTAATGTATTAGACCCATTCCACAAGTTACAGTGGCCACAAAGAGTGGAATGGGCCAAGATTGCATTTTAGAGTCTTTCAAAACCCTTAAAACATGGTATATGCAACTGTTCTCAAAAAATTGATTATAAAAACCACAAACTTCAATAGAGTTCTATCAAACCACCTTTTAATGATGGATAACACTTATATCCAATAGGTTTTGAAAACTTTTGGAACAAAAATCAACTGTACAGACCGTACATTGGCTGGTAAAGAAGAGAAAACATAGAATTATTAGAAAAATTAGAGATTTTTTTTATTTTCTTCCTTCCAATCTTCAAGAGAGATTACAAAGTGATTTTTCCCACCTATTTATGATTTTCCATCAAAATACCAACTAACTTTACCATACAAAAATGACTTTTGAAATGACTGACCGTTGAACTTCCAAAAATATGCCTTTTACAAGTTTTGCAAGTTTACATAAATGACATCTTTTGCATTTTTGGAAATACTTGTAACATAGACCCTCTAAACACCTAATGACCACTAGCATGAATCAATTCAACATAAAATGGTCTAATGACCTTATTGAATGCTTTATGACCCAAGATCCTAAAGCCTACTCATTAACATCCTTGATTGACAAAATATTTTCAATGGTGCCCCTACACCACAACTTTCTGGTCATACAAGTGCCAAAACACCAAAAAGAGACACCAACACATCGTATTGTCATCCTAGATCCATGTAATGCCTCTATAGATTCTAGAGGTGGGAATCCTGTTAGGATGGTAGCACACCACACAAACATCTACGTGTTGTATTAGCATCCTTGACAAAAATTTCCCCACTGACACTAAAAAAATTGCCAAGTGGGTGGAAAGCGAGTGGATGAGGTGGAATAACATTGTCATATTTAATTTTTCTAAGTTAGGGGTGTAAATGGGGAATTTGCTAAGGGTGTAAATTTGATCCATTAAAAAACCTTCAAAAATCATATTTTAAATCCTACAGAGATGCATTTTGGGTTTATATATTTTTAACTAGATCCTTATAAAATCATATATTTAAATGATATGTTTTATTATTTATATTTTATGGAAAATAGAAATAGAGTTTATAACTTTTCACACAAACCCAAAAATTTATCCTTGTATTCAAACACAAAACATCAAAACTTAATACTATAGGTTATTTTCACCCTTAAAGATAAATTATAGCCTTAAATATACTTTATCAAGCCTAGATAAACCTAATTTGGCCATTAAGTTTACAATAATAGTAATAACATAAAAAAATCTTCATGATATTTCATGGAAATAATGATAACTTAAAATTAGAATAGTTTTCAATGGTTGGAAAATAATTTTGGAACTTCCCCTATATAAGCCAATCATAAATACAACAAAAAAATATTCTATGGTAGCAAAAAAAATGAAATGTAAATCTTACTCCCATGACAATTGTAAGTGTCAAGGAGACTCAATATTACTAATACTTTCCACCATTAAATTCCAATGCAACCTTTGGATGAGATCACTCTTTCAACCAAGAGGGTTTTTTCCTTCATGTTGGAATTGAATCCTCAACCCTACATCTCCCAAGAATAACCTACAATCAAACACCTATCATAGAAAAGGAAAAATTAATATGAATGGATATGAAGGCCAAAGAGACCATTGATCCAAAAAAGCATGAATCATTATGAATGTGTAATACCAATGAACAATATAATAACAAATCATTATAAAAGAAGAGTGAAAACCTATATGAAACCCTAGGTGAGGATAAAATTATATCTTGACATGTGTCATCATCCTATGATTGGATATAGAAAGGACATGATCTAAGTAAGCTTAAGTAGCTATTGTGGAAAGGGACCTAAGTAACTAAATAATTAATTAGGAAAATTCCCTTTTACTCTAAAACCCCCTTTAAGTGCAACTTAGGGAGAAGTTAAAACCTCTAAATGATAAATAAATTAAAAAAATATGGGTTCCAACAACTAGGCCTAATGAGGTGCCCATGTATAGATGAAAAAGATATCACATAACTAGATAAAAGGAGAAACCCTCATGGGAAAAAATCCATCCTAGAAGATAGAAATATGTATTCAAAAGACTAAGAAGCCTCCAAAAAAATGTTCATAAAAGATTAGGAACATGATGAACATGAACACCATTGAAACATAAATAAGTTGCAAACAACTATCGAAAGGTGACTGAGCTATAGTGTTATAACTAATGAAGCTTCTCAAATATCAAGATGAAGAACAAATTCAAAAATAAAAAATTATGCATGAGTGACCCCAATAGTTCACCACTCAAATAATGATCAAATAGAAATTAAAGGGTAATAATTAGATAGTCAAAGATGTATATGGCACATCAATCTACGACAATGCTTACTCAACCAATTCAAAGTATACTACAAGTAAAAAATACAAGTGTCAATAATTTGAAGAAATTGATTAGCTGAGGATGGCCACCTCCATAAATAGTAATACAAGAGTGTCTATATGGTATGTGTTTCATCTCATCAAAATACATGGGTAATTAGTCATTGCATTTTCCTAGTGCATAGGAACAAAAACTAGATACATAGCTCACTCAAAATAAAAAAAGGGAAGCATTAGCATAAAAAATTATGAAACCTTTCCATAATGCTAACAAAGGAGAGAGATGACAAGTCCAGTGGAACTATGTGTTGCAATGTAGTGCATGAAGGAGAAGAGACATCATCAAAGTATGCACAAAATAACACCTACAACTAAAACAGGGTGTGCAAAACAAGACACACATGCATGAAACTAGACAAGGTTGTGAATGTAAATAAAAATTTACACACAACAAACTCCACATGGTGATTTATAAAGCAATTTTAGTATAAAAATGACATAACATGATGTGTAAGATCCTTAAAAATCATATACAATGGTGGAAATTTATCTTAATATGTTTATTCATATTCATGAAAAGTGGATTCAATAGATGTTGGCAATGTTCAAAAAGGACCAAATAGTAGAAATACATATAGATCAACATAATAAAGTCATCTCACGCAAAAAAAAAGAGTGCTAAAATGTTCAAGTACTCAACCATAACATGAAATAATGTTAAATTAAATAATATACCTAGGTTATATTTTGGTAAAAGTGCATTGATAGCTATGAAGATCTTTGAAATACTTTTCTAATGTTGCAAGAATCGCAACAAATGGAGATATAGGTAAAAAATTATGAGATTGGGATCCAAAAATGATTTGACTTTGAGAAGGGATAAAATGCACCTCCAATAAAAAGTTTATAAAGATATCTACACCATTATAAATTTCTTAGAAACAACTTTCTTGTGATATCTTATTTTCCACACCATATTCTCAAGTTATGCCAAAAATTAAAAAATAGTTCCTTTAGGAAAAAAGTAGGGCTAGGGGGTAGGATAGTTGGGCTATATAGGTGAAATCATGTTGATGTCATACTAATATAAAAAAATTTAGGTCACCAAGGTATACTCTTGTTTGACGCAATATTCTACTAATAGCCAAAAAACTAATAAGGACCATCAAAAACTACCAAATACTTGTGAAATCGCTTAAGTGTTATCCAAAATTACAAAAAATAACCTAAAAGTGGATTGACAATGTTGTGAAACTATCATAAGTCATCAAGAACCATCCATGTGATTTGAAAAATTGTTAGAAAGCACAAAATTTCCAAAAATATTGCTTGAGATTGCCAAAAAATAGGTTGTGAAACAATTTTGAGGGTGATTGTTAACAAGAAAAGAGGAGCATAAGCCAAATTTTTATGACCAAAGGATTTCTTAAGGAGTTGTATTTATACCCTAGTATTAACAACAACATAAGGATCAAAGGTTGAGATATAATGCGGTGTTTATACTAATCCATCAACATGAACTATAAATAAAGGCTCAACTAATTGTTGATGTGTTTTTTACTCACTTCTCAACACAAGCAGTGCATAGGTGCACTACCTCTCTTGAAAGACAATCTTACACAATCAGATTATAGAACACTATCCCAAGGTCTCTAATGTTAGGTCTTGACAGTGCTTGGAATATCTCAGTTGTTTGATGTGATTTGCTGGAATCACAAGGTGGTCTTATGGATGAGTTACAAAGCATGGGAAGTTGGGTTTGCAAATGCAGTTTTAAAGTGTTGGAAGTGAATGAACAGTGGCTGCCCACTCAAAATAGCAAGGTAAAACTCATCAAGTTCATCTAATTTAACTTCATGGTGATGCTTTGGATCCTCCTCTAACCAAGGACTAAAATAAATAGCAAAAGGAGAAGGGTTAATAAAGCTGTTCTAATCCTAAGCTATGAATGAATAGTAACAATGGTGGCTGCTACATTAGACAAACTCCCTAAACTGGGTTTTGCTTGACCAAGAGAAACCTATAGCTACACAAAACTAGGGAAATCTTCTAAGGTCTGCTGATTTTCAAATTACACATAAACATTATGAACATGCAATTGAACTAGATTGCAACAATGACAGAAAGAAGCCTAGACTAACTTTGCATAGCAGCTTGTCATCAACAAGTGCTAAAAGTATGGGCTGGAAGCTCATCAAATATTATAACAACAACACCATCATGACAACCATTCAAGAAACTAATACTAAAACTAATATGGAAGGAAAAACCATGCATGCAAGATGAGCAAAATTAAAGAGAACATCCATAAAATCATGCAATGCTATCTTCTATTGCTGCAAATATTTTTTACAACTCTCCAACCTTTACAAATGAGGGGCAAGCCCCTATTTATAGTTTTCCAAAGCTCAAATCAATGGCTAGGATTAATTCACAATGAGTGGCCTATATTTGATTTACAATAGGGTTTCACCTACCCCCCATTATCCAACAATTTAAAATACATCTTTTGTCTTTTCCTTGTTTTGTCATCTAGTGCTCAGGTGCTGTAGCAATTTCATCATTTAGTTGATTGCCCTTTTACTGTAGCTGAAATTGCCTGAAAGTTGTCTTCTTACTTGATGTGTTTGAAGTGTTCTTCCTTGGATCAAACGAGCCCATTGACAATTGGCATCAATAGATTGGTTGCCCCTTATTTGGGCGGATAACTCCCTTATGCTTTCTTCAAGGCCACCCCCTTGCATTTTTGTCCTTGACTTCCTTGGCACAAACCTTCTTCTAATGCTAGCTCTATTGATGGGTGCTACAAGGAAAGGTGGGCATGAAATGAATGGTGATAGGAGCTATGCGCATTCCTTGTTCAGCTTTCTCGATGGGTCTCCTGATAGACCGACAATAAACTCCTTGAATCCTGCGTATATGAAACAACGTAAGTGCTTTCATACACAAATCAAGGAAAACATTAGTCAAATCTTGCAAAATCCTTGTTAGATTCATCCATGCATCATCAAAAGATCATAATATTCATATTTGGAGCTCATTTGGATCATAAACATTAATGAAGGCCCAAGGGGGCGGGCAATGAACGAGGGACAACAAATCAGAAGGGAACTTCCTGAACCTCACAAAACTTAGCAAAACCAAGATTTTTTAATTATAGCACATGGGAAAAGGGGAAGGAAGATTTCCCAGAAAACTTCCTTAAGATTGGACTCATTTGAAAAAAACTAGAAGCTCAAAATGGCAACGGAGGGACGAAGTTCTGGAAACGGCCACGGAGGGGCTGGGTCACAGGACTCCACAGATGTTCTAAAACAGCTAAAGGGGGACGAAGCTCCGAAACCACCGAAACTTAACAGAACATTGATGAAACCTTGGCAGTTCACTTAAGCACCACAAACACATCCCAAATCCACCAAAAATTTATCCCTAAAGTCAAAAATGTGGAAATTGGATTGGCAGGGGTCCACAGAAGTTTCCAAAATAGCTAAAGAGGAAGGGACTTCTAGAGGGAAAGTTCTGAAACCACCAAAACTTAACAGAACATTGACGAAACTTTGACAATTCACTTAGGCACCACAAACACATTCCAAATCCACCAAAAAGTTGGCCCCAAAGTCAAAAATGTGGAAACCGGACCGACAGGGGTCCATGGTCTTTGTATTTTGATGTTTCCTGGTTCTTTGCATTTCATTCTTAATTTTTGATTTGTCCTCGCTCTTGGTTTCTCTTTCGTTCTTCCCTCATTTTAATTTTAAATTTTAAATTTTAAATTTTTTTATTTTTTTTCTCTTTAACTTGTTCTCCCTCATCTTTAGCCTTGTCCTTGGTCCTCGTGCATCCTCACCTTCCCTCCCTCTCTTCTTTTTATCTTAGTTAAGTCTGCATTCATCCTTTCATTTCTCATGCTCTCTTCATCCTGATGATGGATCATGTAGTGTGATCCGAAACGTTGATGGTCAAAAAAATTTTACACAATCAAATCCAGAAAAACTATACAGATGAGGAAGGGAGTTCCAAAGGAAAAGTTTCAAAACCACCGAAACTTTATGGAACATTGACGAAACTTTGGAAGTTCATTTAAACACCTCAAACACATCCCAAATCCACCAAAAAGTTGGCCCCAAAGTCAGAAATGTGGAAACTAGAGCGACGGGGGTCCACGGATGTTTCCAAAACAACCAAAGAGGAAGGGAATTCCAGAGGGAAAGTTCCAAAACCACTGAAACTTTACGAAACATTGACAAAACTTTGGCAGTTCATGTAAGTACTACAAACACATCCCAAATCCACCAAAAAGTTATCCCCAAAGTCAAAAATGTGGAAACCGGACCAGCGGGGGTGCATGGATGTTTCCAAAACAGCCAAAGAGGAAGGGAATTTCGGGGGGAAAGTTCTGAAAGCACCGAAACTTTACGAGACATTGACAAAACTTTGGCAGTTCACTTAGGCACCCCAAACACATCCCAAATCCACCAAAAAGCGGCTGGCCCTGGTCAAAAATGTGGAAACCGGACCTAGGTCCACGGATGTTTCCAAATGTACCAAGAGTGAAGGGAATTCTAGAGGGAAAGTTCTCAAAACCATTGAAACCCTTAATAAAACATTGATGAAACTTTGCGCTCATTTAGGCACCCTGAACACATCCCAAATCCACCAAAAAAGTTGGCCCCAGTTAAAATGGGAAACCGGATCCACTGGGGTCCACATGTTTCCAAATAGCCAGTGAAGGGAGTTCCAAAGGGAAAGTCTCGAAACCACCGAAACTTAACGAAACATTGACAAAACTTTAGTAGTTCACTTAGGCACCACAAAAACATCCCAAATCCACCAAAAAGTTGGCCCCAAAGTAAAAAATGTAGAAAAAAGCAAATCGAGCGGTCATGGACCAAGTCAACAGAAACAAGACAATGGGCAGAAAAGGGACGGGGGACTTCATTTTCTCCACGGATTTGAATACCCTAAGTAGGTGAATTTGGTCAAGGGGATTTGATTGTTTGAAGGCACATGACCAATTTGGGCTCGGGAAATGGGGCATGCAAAACAAGACATGAGCAAAGCAGCCTGTCGGGAGCAAAAAAAGGGGGTCCCTGCCTACGACGGGGCGTGTGTGCAAAACATGCACAATAAATGGTGACTCGCTGGGGAAATGCTCTAGTGCATTTTGATGACAAACTGGAATCACAAACCCAGAATCTCTGGTTCTGACCTTCATGCTAGGGAAAACAAACCAGATGCCCAACCAAAGGATCAAAACCACTAGCTAACCCAACCTTCAATATGCTGAAAATCCAAGTGTGTGCAATTGTGTTAATTCCCATCCTTCAGTTGCTACAGGAACCCAAGCTCTGTCAAGTTAAGCTACGTAGTTTATTCTAACTCCAAAAGCATCCAAGACATTGGCTCGCTGCTAGTCAGGCGTCCATAGCCTCGACGAGGTTGTCACTGTGATTCTCTCAAAAATTGCCCTACTACCAGCCGGGCATCCATAGCCCCGGTAGAGTTGCTTGGATACCCCCAAAAAGTTGATGTTTCTCTTTCTTTTAATTTTTAATGTTTTCTTTCTTTCTTTCTTTTCTCTTTTCAGCTCTTTTATTTCAACCCACAAGTATCGAAGCTCGCGCTCAGGGTTGAGAATCATAGTGGCGTTGGAGTAGAATTTTAGATTTTTCACTTAACTAGACTTCACAAAAGGCCCTACAGTGATCGTCAGATTCTTAAGATGTGTAAGAGATGTAAGATTTTAGAATGCGTCAAAGTCGGACTAAACCAATAACTTATCCTCTTTGAATCAAACACCCAGATCACTTGACACTAACAGAAGACCTTCACCATCCACTCTGAAGACTTGATTAGAGTTTGACAAAGAAATACGTAGAACAACCCTAGGCGATAATTATGGTTGTTGTGCACATAGATGTACCCAACTAAAAGTAGAGGGACCCCGAGCAAAGCAGCAACAAAGCGAAGCAAATAAAAAGCAAACAACCTACAACAAATCAACTAACCTAAGGGAAGCAGGAAAGTGGAGTATTTACAGGAAACCTATACTACTCAAAACGGGCTATGTACAAAGATATTTACAAAGCACTATGTTCAGGTAGGGTGAGCTAACATTAACAGTCATTGGATTTTGTAGTGCATGCACAAGCAAATGGGAAATCGTTATCGTTCTTAACCATGCAAATTTATCTTTATATTCTGAAAAAAGAAATTCAACATTGCAACACTCAAGTTCAATCATGTCATCATGAAAAATTAGCAATTGAGGAGGCTCGCTGAACCCATGGTTAATCCATAAACATGTTTGTTTTCTTTCTTTCCCATAATCAAAATAATAAGTGCAACTATGAAAATTAACTGGAGCAAGGAAGGATAGAACCTGGATGTCATCACATGGAGGTGGTAGCGTTGGATAGTCGAGAGCAAGCACAACATCATTGATCGTTGCATCGGTAGCCTTGAGCGGGTGCGGTGGAGGGTGCAACACTTCGGACATTAAACTTGCATAAGGCTAGGAGGACGAGGCAACAAACAACTCTTCTAATCTACCAATGGGATCCACAATCTCCACTGGTTGCTCCTCGAGGAAGTACACCTCATTTGCCTGGGTTTCCGTTTCCAAAACCTCTTCTTGATTGCTATCTTCAAGGGGCAGCATGTTGTCCCATCTCCTTTCCTAGGTGTCAGCCTTATTTTCATGATGTTCAGTGTCATGGGACGATGACATACGCGAATCTATCCTATTGCAACCATCTGAATATGAGGGAGGATTAGTAATGATCAAGGCAGAAGGGCTTCTAATTGCATCTTGTAGTTGGTCAATTTTGTCATACTTGTTGGAAGCCATCAAAACACCCCCACCTTTTTTTTCTTCCCTTTGTTGTTCATGCATCTCATCATGATGTTCACTCATTTCCTCTTGCTCACTATCACTATAAATAGAGAAGGATCTCCTCTCCCAATTTGGAAACTCTAGTGCATCACTGTTCGGGGGTTCAAGGAGTATGTATTCATCACTACCATCTTTTGGGATGTGCTCTTCCTTGGCATGAGCATACCTCTGTAGTGCAGATCCCAAGGGAAAGAAGTCATCAATTGATGGTACCTCATCAAGGGGACCAAAATTCACAATGCAATCTCCCTCCAAAGACTTGCCAAAAAGCCTATCGTTCATGGTGTGCAAATGCTCTTTAAGAGGAAGAACTTCTTGATGACTAGTGGACAACATTCTCACTTGATCTACTTCATCACTCGAAAGTCCAAGACTATATTGTTGTCCTTCTTCTATTGTTGTCCCAACATCCTCTTGAGGTCCACCTTCAGCTGAGCCATCACTTGATTTAGGCTTTTGGTCTTCTTCAATATGCGCAACAAGTAGAGGAGGTCGGGTACTTGGCTGCTCCACTTGTCCTCTAACTTGTTTGATAGCCTCTTGGCACAGTTCACATGTGAACTCTGAGTGTGATGAATCATGAAGTTTACACCAATTCGGCTGTAGTAGTACCTCCAAATCCACTTGGTATTTTAGCTCCGACCAATCCTTTTCTAACCTGGAGACGAGCTGGTCATATCTTTCCGCTATTGGGTCCTCATCATCATTTGAAAAAGAAACTTGATGGTAAACAACCATGGCGAGTGGTTGTTCCCACTCCTCCAAACTTGCATTTTCAGATTCTTAATTGCTATCATTGGTGAAGGGGAGGCTCTCTAATCTAATTTCACGTATACCTTTGTCATCATTTTCTGCTACTCCAATGTTGTCAACCTTTTCTTCTTCCTATTCTTTAGCATCTTCATTGGCTGTTCCAGCATGCACGGCTGCAAACTTCATTGGTTCATCATCACCTACCAATTTCTCTTCTTCTAGAGTGGAGGACTACCTTTGTTTGGTGGAGGGAAGGCCTTCTAAATTAGTTTCAATCAGATTTTCACCAAGGCACCTTGCTGTCCTAGTGAAATCTGTTTCTTCCTCCTGGTTTTTAACTTCAATGTTTGCTGCTCCAACATCAACTTGTATCAAATTTCTTGGTTCATCCTTACCTTGCTATCCTCTAGATGTTGACAACTCTTTTGCCTCATGGGATAACTTCTCTTCATTGGGAGTTGGCTGCTCCAACTTGTTCGAACAACCCTTGGCTTGAACGATGATGTTGTCACATGATGGACACATAAATTCTGAATGTGGTGCATTGTGAAATTTACACCAACTTCCCATTAGTACTTCCTTCATTCTTGGTCCATCCTTATTGCTCAAATGTTCTTGGATCAACTCCTTGAATGCTTTGGCTGCCATGGTTGTCAACTCTTCCTTTGGGTCTTCTGGAGCCAAGGGCTAGTATATTTCCAAAAGGGAATTTCTCCCTGCAAGATCCTTTCGATTCTGCTCAAGAAAGTCAAACATCCCAATTCATTGTGCATGTGAGTGCAATGGATCTGACATTTATCCGCCAATGCAAATTGCTGCAATGGCTTCTTCAATCTCTTATTCAAATCTGCATGCAACTGAGAGATGTTGATTTGTGTGTGTTGCTCCATTTTGACTCAGCTTCTTTTCCCTTAATTTTTTGTAAAATTTTTTAACATTAAAAGAGATCTCCTTATCTCAAATTTCATCTTTGAAAGTGCTCTTTTCGAAGTGCCAACTTTTAGCTTTGTAGCCTCAACATGTCATGCCCTCCTTCTAGTGCCAGTTCTGTTGATGTGTTTTTTATGCACTTCTCAATACAGAAAGTGTGTAGGTGCACTACCTCTCTTGAAAGACAATCTTCCAAAATCAAATTGCAAAACACTATCCCAAGGTCTCTAATGTCGGGGTCTTAGTAGATTGGCAGAATATCTCAGTTGTTTCATGTGATTTATTGGAATCACAAGGAGGTCTTATGGATGAGTTACAAAGCATGGGAAGTTGGGTCTTGAAATGGAGTTCCTAAGATGGGGAAGTTAGTGCATAATTGTTGTAGGTTCAAACAATAGTCTTGAACTCCATTT